>JAPZDZ010000003.1:24538405-24550905 GCA_029783805.1 Acanthurus tennentii | reverse complement strand
ACGAGTCTGACGGAAACATGCAGAAGAATCAGGTTTACTAACAGACGAGATCGTCATGACGACACGTTTAAATTCAGAATGATACTTTTCAAACACGAAAACACATTTTGTCGCCATAATTCAGTAAATTTCATCAGTATTTCCTTCTTTTATGTCTCAAGTGAGAAACTTTGATCCAAAGCATCTGCAGCAGAAACAAGTTTCACTGGGAACAAAAGCAGAATGATGAATCCTCGGAGTCAGAAAAAAGGAAATGTGGCCAATTTTTCTGCCGATCAGTGACTGAAACGATCGATCGGTTACCCAAACAGCTGCAGGTTTGGGGAATCTGTCACATTTCGCATTTTTCCAGGTTTGTTTCAGTCACCCGTGAATCTGAGCACTTATTCTGTTAAACGGATGTTACATCTTATTGATTATTACTGAGCAGCTGAATCGATCCACTGAATATTAATCACTCATAATCAATTAACCCCTTAAACCTCCATCGGTCCGCTGCTGTAAGAATTCATCACATCTCTTAAGTTAAGTTGCTCATTTCCTGTTTTTGATGTTTAAGAAGAAAATCAATTGATAAAAAGAAGAGCAGATTAATCAATAATGAAAGTGATTGTTCGTCATTGATCCCAGCTACCTGAAGTGAAATCAGGTCGTTTTGTCATCACCTGTTCAGGAACTACAGCTGAGAACCGGCTGACTCGCTAAAGCACATTTACACTGATGTCAATCTGAAATATTGATTAATGTGATTAATTTTCCCTAAAGAAATCAATAAATGATGAAATAGGTTTATATGTGTCACTCTAAGTTATCATCACCTCAAAACTAATATTTGCTGGTTCTTATCAGCAGATTGATTGATTCAAAGCAAACTGATTAATTGATTATTAAGCTTATTCTCTATCAGATTGAACTCACAGTGTCTGAAATAACGACGAGCATCCGAAACTCTGAACGTTAGAAATTAAATTAACTCATAAATAGTGACGCACTGACTGAAGGCTGCGTTAAAATCATATTTGTATTATTACTTTCATGTTATTCATTAATTAGTTTTCTACCATTTTTTATTTATCAGTCCTCTGAAAACAGACAACGTGTCTGGAGCCGCCCATATAAGGTCATTAGTCAGTGATGTCACTGTAAACACTGGGGACAGGTGACCTCTGACCTCCTGTCAGCCGGATCGACCGCCAATAGGAGATCTGATTGACAAAAAACATCCTAAATATGAATTTCATAATGTCACGTGAGCTCCGTCAGCGAGAAACGACCACAGATGTTTGAGCTGAAACATTAACACAGATCTTCTTCATCTTCATCATCATCATCATCATCATCTTCATCATCATCATCACCATCAGGCAGCTGTGTAACACTTTCAGTCTTCATTTTGGTCAAGACAAACCGTCACGCCGAACTCCGTTCAAATACCGATCATTTTTAACGTGTCGGGGCTTACCGGGAACCCTGACCGGGTGACAGACGGACCCTCGTGTTTTACCGATTTTTTCTTGCGCTCTTCACTCTAGAATGCATCACACTCGGTCATCAGCGTTTGACTCGCTTTTAAATCCAACATAAATGAAAGACTGACTCTTTATTTCCGAGATTACTTCCCACTGAATATCCCGCGAAGGGCGGTTGTTGGCAGGGCATCCATTATGAAAGTTGACATTTCGTTCAAATTAGGTGCTGATTCGGGAAGAAACTGACCGCCGAAATTATTTAAAGACCATTTTCTTACGTAAATTGTCTTAAAACGTTCGGAAAACTTTTTCTGCATGTCGTTAAGCGATGAGGGCTTAAATCGGTGGGGTTTTGAGTGGAGTTCCGAGGCTCGGCCGGACTCCGTGTCAGTGATGAGGAAACACGGGAGCGAGCTCTCTTCCCTGAACGTTAACTGTCAAAATAAAAGAGCAAACTGCGAAACGAACGACGGTAACGGGATTTATCCGTGAAACGACTCGGGATTCATTTACTCACCGAGCTTTCGGCGGGAGCACTGCGGCGTAAACGTTAAAATTTTACCGGTGGAGACGGTCACAATAAACAGGAAGCAGGAGACGTGGACACAAAGCATTGTGGGAAAGGATTAAATGGTTGCAATGAACGGAAGTATGGCGGGTTGTCCTTCAAAATAAAAACAGTAAAATAAAAGCATACAAAATAGATTTTAAAAATTGGGTAAAACCTAAAAATATTTTAGAAAACAACACAATCATACGCAAGATAAAACATAAAATTCATTAAAGGGCCTAAACGGCCTCAAAAATACGTAAAATTATTTTGTGAGAGAGACAAGAACTGCTAGCTTATGTTAAGTAAATTCAGTCTAATGTGCTGCTCATTATGAAAAATAATGTTGAATAAAATACAGTGATCAATAGTAAGAATTATAATAACTGCTGTCAGATCTGGACAAAATTAAAATTAATTGTAATATAGTCTACAATGTACGATTCATTTTCAAATTCTGAATAAAATTTTAAATCTTGAAATGCAAATGAGCCAAAAAGAGTTGACAGAAGCCAAAATATATTTTTGTCTTTCAGGTTGGGAAACAAAAGCAGATTATTTGTTGTAATATTAAAGGCCATGTTTTCGCTCAGGCCCCCTGTCACGTGTGACATCAGGTCAGAAATAAAGGATGTCTCTCGACTCACTGTGAGTTTTCAGGTTTCACAGGTTCACATCCTCTCGAGTCCCTGAGACTCAGACTGAGCGACTCGTCCATGAATCTTCACTCAGCTGACAGCGAGACACAACAAATATCACTGTGATGACGCTGCATGAAGGGGTTTTATTTTGGATTCTGCCAAAGGAAACAGATTAGTGCTGATTCTCCTGAACTTCACGGGTTTCTGTCCCTGTCTGTCTGTCTGTCTGTCATCATAGGTTTTCTGTTGTTGTTTTTTTCTGGGGCTATATTTGACCTCCTGAACATCATCATCATCATCATCATCATCATTATTAAGATCATCATATTAGAAAGCTGACATGCAGAGCTGCAGTACTGAAGTCGTAACTACAGAACAGTAGTTAAATATCAGTAATAACTAAAACAGTATTCTAATTACTGTGTATCACATTATCAAACAGCATCTCTTTAAATATATCTCTATATAAAGCAACTTATTGCAGTTTTTAAAAATATCATTGTGTACTTTCCCTCCTAAAACCTTTTGTTATGTTTTTGTGAATTATTCTTCTGTATTGTTCAAATGTTAAGAAAAAATGTGTCTGCAGCTTCTTTGGTCACTGATGTCCTTGTTTTGTGTTAATCACGATAATAATGATAATTCTAATAATTCTGCTTTGAATTATTACACCTGTCAGTCAAACTGCTGTTAGAAAAAAATGTGACTTCCTGTCTCATAATTTGGATTAAACATCGGGATATTTTGTTGTTTCTTACAAGTCATCTTTTCCTCCGATGAAGCGAGCCTCCACACGGGAGGAGGAGGAGGAGGAGGAGGAGGAGGAGGAGGAGGAGGAGGAGGTTTTGAAGGATTTGAAGGAAAAAGGAGCAGAGCACTAAATATTCAGGCCTCCGGTGTGTTGTCTGTCACCGCAGCAGCGTCACGGTTTTTCTCTTTAATCGGCGTTTGGCGGACTGCGCGTTAACCGGCCGTGTCACGGTATTTCTCCCGGTTAGCAGCTGTGATGTGAACATCTGCTGAGATCCGGCTGATGTCGAGTCACAGCAGATTTCCATCCGGACATCAGCTCACTTCAGCACACACACACACACACACACACACACACACACACACCGCCCCGGCGCTCCGTCGTTACCCGCCTCGTTTCGGCTCTTTACCGGTCACATCACGAGGATCGTTTTGAAGGCAAACACTTACGATTCAACCCGGAACGGTCCCGCTTCTCCCGGTTCGGCCTTCGATGAGTATTTGAGTCGCTTATCTCTGCCGCACCTCTGTCACATCCCAACCGAGAGCAGCGGCAGCTTGTCTGCGAGCAAACGCGTCTGCGACGTCAGACGCGGAGAGGAGCGGCGCGGCACGGTGCGGCGCGGAGCGGAGCGGCAGGTCGCCGGGCAGAGTGGATGGGACGCAGCGGCTCGGAGGCGGCAGGCGGCGAAACCTTCAGCACTTCTCCGCTCTGTGATTGGTTGAGCGGCTGCGCAGCCTGTTCGCTGCAGCGACTCTGATTGGCTGTCGGACTGGAAACCCGCAAACTCTGGCCCCAAATGTCGCGAGGTGTCGTGAAGCTTCACATCACAGCGGAGAGCGAACGAATGAGACGGACTAAGTTTATGTTTTATGACTTTATTGTATTTATTGAATCACGTCTGTCTATTGAACATGAGTTTACTCGTTTCCCAGCCGCGCTGAACTCCCCTGAGAAATCCAGCACTTCTACTTTCTGACGCCTTACACTCGTATTCCGCACCGATCATCGATCGTGTCTGCAGATCTTTAGTTTCCTGAGAGTTCTGTTGTTCATTCGGCGTTTGATAACCTTCAGCTCAGCGATCACATCACAAGATCTGAACCTTTTAATCATTCAGTCACGGTGGCCGCCCTTCACCGCCGGGGGGCGAGTCAGCCAATCAGAGATGAGACAATGAAGCTTAAGCCGGACGAGCTGCACTGAGTGACCAGCAGGCGGCGCTCGTTACCTTCACTTCAGAGGCAGGGGAGCCTGTGGCAGGAAGTGTCAGTACTATTTCTCAAGAGCTGTAGTGAGGTAAATCATCGTTAGGTGTGTTGTAATTAAGTATTTCTACTCTTTGTTTTTTAACATCCGGTTATTCATTCATGTGTTTTTCATCAGATGGTTCAAATGTGCTTCTCCTCCTCCAACAGTCAGACCAGGCTCATGTGCTGCACATCAGGAAAATGTTTCAGGCACTTGATGAAATTAGCATTACCAAGGTATTTAAGTATTAGTACTTAAATACTTTTGAGTAATTTAATACTTGTGGGACATTTTGCTGGTAATCTGCAGACAAACAGACACACATGAAGGAAACGTTCAGACAAAAACACATGAACATGAACCTGCTGAAGAAGAGATGAACTCAGGAGCTTTTCAACACACACACACACACACACACACACACACACACACACACACACACACACACACACACACACACACACACACACACACGGGAGGCAAAGTCCAAAACTACACCTGTGTGTGTGTGTGTGTCAGGTCACCAAACACAGCTGAGTCCACTGATCCCCGGTGCTGTGTTTTCCTGATGGCCCTGAAGGACACAAACACAGCTGTGTGAGCTCACCTGACAGTGTGCAGGTTGGGGTCAGAGGTCACGGAGCGTCTGCAGGTTCAAACCCAAACAAAGTGACAAACTTTGATCTGAAACTGATCGATTGATCAAAGAGGCGTCTTTCCAGTTCATGCAGAGACAGAATGAAACTTCACTGTGGGGACGGTTGTTCATAACTTTGTGTCAATGAAATAACTGAAATAATCTGATCAGCTGGAGACTCGGACTCGTGACTCGGACTCGTGACTCGGACTCGTGACTCGGACTCAGACTCGGACTCAGACTTGGACTCGTGTCGCGTCTCATCTGGAGGATAAACTGGTGTGACTACGGTGGTAAATGATCTGGTTCCGGGTTTCTGGTCACATGTGGATCATCTCTCTGTGTCACCTGAACCTGTTTGACAGGTGAACAGAAACAGCTGTTTCTTGAAGCCCTTGCACCGGAGCCTGGTAGACCCCTCCAGTGATCAGTTTGTGTGTAAAACCTGAATCTGAAAAGTAACTGAAGCAAAAAGTTACACTGTGTAGTTAAAGTACTTCAGTCAATGTAGTTACTTTCTTCCTCTGCGATGGCGAGAGTGCTCAGTGATGTCATGATGATGTCACAGCTCTGCCTATCGGCGTCTTCCTGGTGGAGGGCGTGACCTCATCAGCTGCAGTAAACAGGAAGTTTATCAGCGTGTTATCTGTGTGTGTGTGTGTGTGTGTGTGTGTCAGCTGATGGTTCAGTTCATCGTTTTCATTCTTTTTAAATAAATTTTTGGGTCTAAATTTAAAACCTGAAACAAACTTTTCATGATTTTTCATCTGATTGTTTTATTTCAAACAGTAAAATGTCGAAGCTCGTTGTGTTTTGTTTCTTTGTGTTTCGTTGGTTTGAAGCTGCTTCGTTTGTTCTTCACAAACATCACATCTGCATGACGAAGCCGTTCAGTCACACTTCCTGCTTCCTGCTGTGAAGTGTCACATGTGATGTGAAAAGATCTGAACAGGTGAGACTCACCTGAACCTGAAACAGATGGGACAACAAACCTTCTCTCTGAAAACAATCAGCTTGGAATCTCTGCAGCGAAACCGGTTTGGTCACTTCACCTGAAACCTGCAGGAACTTCCTGTTTGGTTCCAGCAAACAGCCGAGCGGACAGAAAACTCATCCTCCTCTTCTTTTACACTTCTGCTCGATACTCAGTTACTTTGTTCGGTGACGGAGGAGGAACTCACATCGTTTCCTGAAGTCAAACACGAACAAATGTGACGCCTTCACTGTTTGTTCAGTCCGAGCAAAAGTCCAAAGCTCCACATTATTCTGAACACACTCACAGGAGAAACATCTGAGAGTCCACGTTATTTAAAATAACTCACTTCCTGTCGACTGGTCAGCTGATCTCTGAGCGGCTGGTCGCAGAACAGCACGTTTTCTAAAAGCGTCACATGTTCGAAGTTTAAACTTCTTTTAAAACCGAAGTAGTCGAAGCTGTTGGATAAATGTAGTGGAGTAAATAGTTCAGTATTTCCCTCTGTGATGTAGTGAAGTAGAAGTATAAATACTCAAGTACAATTTACAGTACAGTTACAACTGAAGTCAATGTATTTATTACTTTGTGCCACTGCTTGTAGTGATGTCACAGACTCAGCGATGATGTCAGAATATATTTTATTACTGTAGAGAATCACAGCAGGAACAGAGAACTGATGACATCACATCTTTATGTGAAAGAAGCCCCGCCCACGACCCCCCCGCAGAGCTTCAATAAAAAGCACCAATCACTGCTGGTTGCAGAGCGTGCTCAGACTGCAGGCTGCCTTTTCTCAAAGCATTCTGGGAAACAAAGTCCTTTCCTCTTGATTCTGTGGAGGACACAAACCTCTGGTTCCCCAAACTGAGTCTTTCAGGCGGCTGATGACGCGTGACGCTCCGCCATGAAACACTTCAGGCCACAGAAGGCCTGATGCGCCTGCAGGACATTTCTTCATTCAAACAGCTTTTAATTTTAAATATCAAACTGTCTCCACGAGTAATCGATTACAAACACATGCAGCTTGATGAGTAAAATCTGAGACATTGTAAGGAAGGAAAGATTAAACTCCTACATACTAACAATAAAACTAATATTCACCTGTAAGAGAACATCGCCCCCTGCTGCTTGGAGGACCAGATGATGTGTCAGGGTGGCCTCCGTCTTAATCAATGCATCACCTGATCTGATTGAGCGCCTCCAGTCAGCCTGTGGTGACTAGAGGTACTGCAGCTAAAATGATTCCCCCCCCCACATCTGACGCTCAGTTTCATTAGTTTTATTGATGGGGGGTTAAGTTTGAAATATTTCACAGAGTTAAAGATTTAAAAGGGTGTGATTTCTCACTGAAAAGCCTCTGAGTCGACGGGACAAACACTGCTGAGCACGTGCAAACCACCACCACCAGAAGGTGGGGTTGATCTGATGGAAAACGGAGAGGTTCTAACTTCATGACAGCAGGTTTCCTCTCTGCCGTCTCCTGGAAACTCAAATCACATTCAGGAAGTGAGGCGAGCAGCCTGCAGTCTGCACAGGAAGTAGATCTCTGAAGTCCAGCAGTTTCACAGAAAAACCAACAAAGAAAAAAAGGAATTTGCCCCCAACAGGCAGATTCTGTTAAATGAAGTCAAATCATAGAAACATGTGTGTTAAAATAAGCTCCATTATAAAGGCTTGTTTATATCTGTGGTTAACCCCGCCCACCATATGCATAACCCCACCCACCACAACATACCCTGTCCCCTCAGACTCCGCCCCCTCTCCTCCCATCAGGATCAGCTGGTTAAAATAATTCTAGCAAATAATTATTATATAATTGATCTACAAATATATTTCTATAATTGTTTTTCTATCAATTAAAACTCAAATAAAAATCTTTAAAACGATTTTTTTTTTCAGGGAAAGAAAACATCAAAATATTTCATCAAAGACGGATTCATATCTTTTCATATCTAAAATATTTAGAACATTTTTTCATTAGTGAATCAATCATCAGAACATTTCTGATAAATAATGAATTTGGCTCTAAACTTTAACTAACGAGCTTTCACTGATCACTGCATCACATCCATCCCTGTTGCCATGACGACACCTCTGATGGAGACAAAGCTAAAGTCTCCTGATCACGAAACTAAGAAGCAACGTCCGGTTTGTGCTGCAGAACTCTGGATCCTGATTGGAGGAGAGCGACAGGCAGCAGCCCAGCTTGATGAAGTCACGGGAAAAAGGCGGCGGCGATGGCTGGACTGTCGTAAGCGTGTGCGCTAATCAGCATTAAAGTGACTCCCAGAGGAGAGAAGAAGAAGCATCCACCATCACCATCATCATCATCATCATCATCACATCTGGAAAAGAAAAAGAAAAGGAAACAGTTTTCAGACAGGAATCACAGTGTAAAAAGTGCACGTGTGCACAGGTAAGTCACTCTTCCCATGATTCCCCCTTGTCTTTAGAAAGGACCCTGAACGCAGCACAGAGCTCTTGTCTTCACCAGCAGCTGAACAGCACACTTACTGCTGTGCCAATGTTGCTGCTCGACCCACAGCAGCACAGAGACACACACACACACACACACACACACACACACACACACACACACACACACACACACACACACACACACACACACACACTGAGCTGACGCCGCTCTCACTGAGCTGCTGCTAGCAGCAACGTTAGCATTAGCTAGCTGATGACCTCAGTGACTGATGTTGGTTGCACTCACCTGTTCAGGAGCCTTTTGTAGCCATTTTTCTTTGTCTCCGCCCACCTTCATACAGGAGAACAGGTCACAGACGGTCGGCAGTGCCAAGCGCTCCTAAACTCAGCAAACAAGTGAACGGCCAGGAAACAGGAAGTTAGCATTTGAACTGTGATTCATTAGAGAAAGAACAAAAGTGTGAAGCTGAACCGAATCACACCTGTCAGTGCAGGTGTAAGTGATGTTACCTGAGCCTGACTCCTCTTCCTCAGCAGCCATTTGTCCTCCTCATCTTCTGGGCGACCTCCTGAGCCTGCAGCAGGAGGAGACGTCTGTCCTGGAAGCACCCAGAGCTCCGGATCCAGAGGGTCCTGGAATGGAGAGGAGGAGGAAGACTTGAACTGGGAGCTGTGCTCCTCCCTGATGGCCTTCTCCTCAGTGACCCAGCCAGAGAGGGAGGAGGTGAGAGCCTGCACTGGAGTCCTACAGGAGGAGGAGGAGGAGGAGGAGGAGGAGTTGGTAGGGTGAAGCCAGGCCTCCAGAATGGCCTGAACCTGAGGAGAAAAAAGACATTTCAGTGTTTTCTGTCACAATACAAACCAAATGATCAATTAATCAGCAGATGGACCAAAAAATAAACATCAGCGTAAAAGTTTCTCTGTGAGAAAAGGATGCTGGGATGTTTCATGCACTCGTATCCATGGTAACTCGTTAGTCACATGGTTAAATATAAATATTTCTTGTCTTTTGTCTCAGAATCACACTTCTTGTTTCATTCAGGTGATTTTCTTTTCTGCATGCTCATGAGCTCAGACTCTCACTGGGGATCAGACGGATAAAAACTGGAGTTGGTGGTTTATGGGGACATTTGTGGTTCAGTGCCAAAGTTCAGGCTATGATGACAAAACTTATGAAGACTAAATATTTCACCTTCTGTTCCTGCTGCCTGAGGTGCAGGGTGGGCGGGGCGTTCTTGGTGATGGGCAGGATGCTCTTGATGACAGGCGGGGCGTTCTGGGCTGTGGGCGGGGCGTTCTGGGCTGTGGGCGGGGCATTCTGGGCGACAGGGACTCCGTTCTTGTCTCGTCCGTCCTGTTTGTGCAGCCAGAGGCTCAGAGCTTCTCTCCCACAGTTCTCTTCACAGACACATTCGGAGTAGGTGGAGCAGACCTCGTTGGCCCTGCAGTTCTGCTGCACCGGCACCACCTGCTGCAGCCACGCCTCCAGAGCTGCAGGGGGGGCAGGGGTGGCAGGGGTGGCGGTGGGGGAGGCGGGGCTGGAGGCAGGCGGGGTCTTCAGGCACTTGAGCTGGCCCAGGTTCTCGATCTCCACGGCCTTGGTGGTCTGGCAGCAGGATGAGCAGTCGGGGGGGCCACTGGACCCCACCAGCCAATCACTGGACGACCAGCCGTCGTCGAACGGCTTCAGCACCCGCCGCCAACGCTCCGCGTCTGACATGGTCTCCATGGCGGCGGTGGGCGGGGTGACGAGCCAGTCGCTCAGTTCCTCCTCCTCGGCAGAGAAAGTGAACTCTGATTCATCGATCTTCTCGATGGAGAAGGAGGAGCTGCAGCTGCTGTCGGTCCGCTCCCTGCTGACGGCGGTCTGGTCCTTCAGAAGCCACGCCTCCAGGTCCTTGAGCTGACCCCAGGCCTGCAGGAAGTCCACCGTGGTCAGGACGGGACAGGAAGTCTGACACAAACACACAGGAAGTCACTTTGCGATAAAAAAACAGAGACGCAGAAGAACTGCTACGTTTTTTTCAACGTGCTAAAAGCAGCAGGCGGATTAGAATAAAATCTGAAAATGAACATTCAACACACCTGAGCTAAGATTCTGACTCTGTAACGATCACACAGATCAGACTCTTTACTCAAAGTTTTATAAATCATCAGTGGAGTCATTTCGAAGTTTCTCTCACATGAGAACTTTGCTCACCAACGCTCGTCTGTCTCACCTTGTTCTCCTTGAGTGACATCAGCCAATCCTGGGGGTTCTTGCTGGACTGGTAACCAATAGCAGCACTGCTCTCTGGACGACTTTCCAGCAGCCAGTCGCTCAGAGCTGCAGGCTCCATCTTCTGCAGAGAGACGGGCAACACGATCAGGTCAGAGTCTGAGACGGCTTTTAAATCATTTCACCTGTCTGCCTCAGCTTCGGGCTCAGGTGGGATCGTTTCATTACATGTGACAGCAAACGTTTCACTGGACGCAAACGCAGCTTCGGTTCTTACAAGTTTAGAGACATTTTACACCAACGCTGGTGTTTTCGCAAAGGTTTCTAAAAAACATGAAAACCTGCTGAACACAGAAGATTCATGCTGATGTGATGAAGTCCAGAGACAAAGTTACACCACTTCCTGTTTTAAATCTCTGACTTCAGTCTGTTTGCTCAACGCTGAGCAAACAACATGGCTGCCATCATGTTTCCATCCATTCTGACAAGAGCTGGAGCCGATAAACGCCTGAGACCACTGCAGAGTCATGTGACCTGAGAGTGGATGCTGACTGGTCCCATTGACACTGACGACATGACCCACAGGTCAGCGTGTCACGGGGGGGTTTCCTCTGGTGTGAAACGAGTGTAAGTCAGAGGAAACGGCCGTGCTCAGTTTTAAGGAGTTTGAGTAGTTTGTGGTTCTTCCTCTCAGGTTCTACCTGCTGAGGGGACTCACCTGCTTCTTGGCAGCTATTGGACAGCTCTGCACCTCAGCTCTCTGGTGGGCGGGGCTCTGAGAGGACACACCTTCCACCAGCTGCAACAGTAAGTGATGAAAACACCTGATGAGCTCAGACAGCATGTGTGTGTGTGTGTGTGTGCGTGTGCGTGTGCGTGTGCGTGTGTGTACCTGAGCTGTGATGCTGCCGAACGAGGTGATGGCCTGCCTCAGAGAGCGAGTGTCGGCATGGAAACTCATCTCAGGTGTTTCCTCAGGTGTCAGACTGAGCGAGGACAACCTGCACACGCAGGTGGAGAAAACAAACACACCCAGAAGTTACAACACGCTCACCTTCATCACCTTCATCACCTTCATCACCTTCATCACCTTCCTCCTATTACAGTGTTGACAGCGTTTCTGATCCGAACTGAGTCGGATTAACTGAGCGTGTTTCCCAACAGGAACGACTGAAGGAAAGTTTGTATTTCTGCTTCAGAAAAGACTGAAAGTGCAGCTGCTTTGGAAGTGACAGGATGAACAGCTGGTTTCTGTCGCCGAGCTGAAGGAGAAGATTTCTCCTCCCGACAGAATCGAGTCTGAGCGACGCTGAACGTGTCAGCACAAAGTCTGAGAGACGACCTGCAGCTACAAGCTGTCATCAGAGGAAACCCACAACAGTCATTGAGTCTGTGCTGCAGAGAGAGTGTGTGTGTGTGTGTGTGTGTGTGAGTCTGTGTGTGTGTTTCTGTGTGTGTGTGTGTGTGTGTCTGTGTGTGTGTGTGTGTGTTTCTGTGTGTGTGTCTGTGTGTGTGTGTGTGTGTGTGTGTGTGTGTGTGTGTGTGTGTGTGTGTGTGTGTGTGTGTGT
>JAPZDZ010000003.1:24510568-24520580 GCA_029783805.1 Acanthurus tennentii | reverse complement strand
AGGAGGAGAGGAGGAGGAGAGGAGGAGGAGGAGGAGGAGGAGAGGAGGAGGAGGAGGAGGAGGAGGAGGAGGAGGAGGAGGAGGAGAGGAGGAGGAGGAGGAGAGGAGGAGAGAAGGAGGAGGAGGAGAGGAGGAGGAGGTGAGCAGGAGGTGGCGGTGGTTTCAGGTTTCCGTCCTGCAGCCTCACGCAGCAGAAGACGGTTTGTAAAAGACTCAGTTGCAGTTTAAAGGACCAAGCTGCTGTTTTTTAACAGGTCTGATTCTCCGCCCGGTAACAAAGTCGGGACTCGTGTTCATCGTCTCATCAGACTGAAACATGCAGAAACAGCTTCACGTCACGGTCGACCTGCAGACGAACCGACACAGAAACTCGTCTGCAGGGTCAAAGTTCAGGTGTCACTGATCCGGCTAACTTACATCGCACAAACTCTGTCATGGAGGGGAAACGCCATCACATTTCCCATCAAGCACTCTGACAGCTCCTGTCCCATAATGCAACAGCAGAGATGAAGGCCTTACACACCACATGAGCATGAAGTTGGTCTGTGATCGGTGCTCCTTTAGCAAAGACATCAATACTCAGTTTAGATTAGAAGACATTCAATTTGTAATCAATACAGCTACTGCTGATCAATTAATTCCCTGTTGATGAAAACAGTTATTGTTCTACTGATCAATACTGTTTGATCTTCAGCACGAGACACTGATCACAGACTGAAGCTTTAACACACAGTTCAACACTTTTATGTCCACAAACTGAGTTCAGCGCTGATCAATAATCGATCACTTCCTGTGAAAACATGGAGGCTGAAACACTGCCGAGAAAAAAAAACAGCCAGTGTCTCAAAGACAGAAAAACATTTCTGTGTTCATGTTTGAGAGCAAATGACCTTCATCCAGTCAGTCTCCAAGACTCTGACAGCCTGCAGTCGATCAATCAATCAGTCAATCAGTCAGTCAGTCAGTCAGTCAGTCAGTCAGTCAGTCAGTCAGAGGGCCAATTGATGACGGCTGGTCTGCAGTGAGAGTCACAATCAGAGAGCTGTGAGGAAGGCAGCGAGCCAACAATCAGCCAGAGAAGAAGAAGGACACAGAGGGTTCATGTACGGAGGCTCGCAAGTGCCAGAAACTTCAACAAACAACTTTCTGTTTAAAAATTCTCATTGGATGAACAGTTTTGTCACATTTAAGCAGCTCAGTCAACCAGATCATGAATCAACCTCACGTGAGCTCACAGCTGCATTTTTCATTTCAATCCAGACATTTTTCTGTAAAATAAAAGTCAAATCTTACACAATAATTAGAACCTGTTCAGTTTTAACTCAAAGTTTTTCACTCGTGGTGGAAAAATTAAACTCCATCTTTTAATCAAAGCACAGACGACTCATGGAGGCTTCACACGGCTCCACAACAAACCTCATGTCTTTAATTCGACAGAAAACAGACTTGAACTCGGGGGTAATAACCTCCGACCCCTCACACGTTCAAATATATTTTGATCCACAAACTGAACACAAGCAGACCTGTGGTGATTTCAAAATAAAAGCCTTGAGTTAGATTCGACATCACACTGCAGTCCTGATATGATCGCTTCGGGTCAACCAACCACCGATCAGCCAAGACACATGAGGACAGAACGAGACACCGGCGTTTTTACTCCAACTTTTTAGAATTTATCTGGTGATTTATGTTTCTAGTCGGGAGCTAAACTGTGAAAAATGTCAGAATTTTACTTTGAAGAAAAATTGGTTTTTAATTGGCTAAGTGTCAAAAATAGTTCAGTTTCTGGCACCAACAGGCTTCCATAGAAACATGAGAACAGCTAAGCATTAAAACCAAACTGATCAAAAAATCAACAAAACAAAATCAACAACAAATCAAATCCAAACATCATAATCTCTTAATCAATAACTTGTACTTCAGTTTTCACCACCAAGAAAAACAAAAGGTGATAAAGACAAAAACAAAAACAAAAAACAGAACAAACAAACAAAAAACCCCAAGATGTTTACATTCCAGGTGAGGGGAGGCTCCGCCCAAAGCCCCGCCCCCTGCAGGTACAGTCAGTGTGTCGGTGAAAGAGGGGGGGCAGTGTCACAGGTTAAACCTCAGACTCAGACTCCCCGACAAACTGAATGATGGTGTGACAGGAAATGAATGATTCGTGTAGACGAAAAATTAAAAGTCAGGCCTTCAGGCCCGGCGTCGTACTTGCAACCGTGAGAGAGAGACAGGGAGAGAGAGAGAGACAGGCAGACAGACAGAGAGAGAGAGAGAGAGAGAGTAAGTGAGAGAGAGACAGTAAGAGAGAGAGAGACAGGGAGAGAGAGAGAGACAGTAAGAGAGAGAGAGACAGGGAGAGAGAGAGAGACAGGCACTGAGAGTCTGGGTGAGTGAGTGAGTGTGTGTGTGTGTGTGTGTTTATCCAGGTGTGTCACATCCTTTCTTTTCAAAATAAAAGCTTCCGGTCAGGAAACAAGGCAAAGATGTCTGTAAAGTTTTAGTTTGTTTTGTTTTGAAGTCTTTTTTTCTGACCAATAACCACACACACACACACACACACACACACACACACACACACACCACTAGGGGGCTTCAATACTGGCGATGCAGAATTTAAACTTAGTGTCTGATAACAAATTATGGTTTAATCAGCCGTCCACAAACTTTTGGCCATGAAGGTTGTTTGAGGGGATGCAGCGACCCAATCACATGAAACGACAAGGCAAAAAAATGTCACCATTGACGAGTATTAGCATCATTATGGATCCCACTGCTTTTCCCGGCAGGACCCGCCCTTCTCTGCTTCTGATTGGTTGCCTTCGCTGACTGAGTTGATAATGTTGAGAGCTGAGAGCCGGACTGATTAGTGTCATTAAATAATTACCAGGGTGAGTGGGTGGGACCTGCCAGGAAAAGCAGTGGGATCCACGAAAACGGGGGTGGCGGATGTCCACCTCCTTTCGGCCATTTTTAGTGACGCGCTTCGTGAGGTTCCTAAACTTTCCAAATACTCGTTTATCTTTTCAAGATTCTGTTAAAAATAAAATCTGGTTAGTTTTTGATTTGCTTGATTTTCTACGTGAAGAACAAACACCATCAGCTGTTTCACTAGTTTACATAACTGATACTAAAATTGATTATCAGCTGATCAATACCCGAACTGATCACACACACACACACACACACACACCCACACCCACACACACACAGGTCAGGCAGCGAGCTCGGCAGCATACGGTAGAGTATGGCTATATCCTGGATGGGCGTGACCTCTGACCTCTGTGACAGACAGGCCGGTTGCCATGGAAACGGACAGCAGCTGGGGGAGCACAGTGTGGGCGAGCGAGGCGTGCTCAGGCTGAGGGGAGCGGGCGTCAGTCCAGCAGCGTGCCTTGCTCCTGGGCTCGGGTCAGGCTGTCTTTGCGGTGCAGGTGGTGCACCCCCATCCTCTTCGGGCTCTTCTGCGGCCGCTGCGGGGCGGCGGCGAGGGTGGGGTCGAAGTCCAGGAGGCGGGGAGAGATGACGGGCAGGTCGTGAGGGAGGACGTCTCTCTCCTCCACTGAGCTGTCCTCCTCCTCCTCCTCCTCCTCCTCCTCCGCTAACTCCTTCCTGCGGGCGTCGGCAGGGCTGGTTGCCACGGTGACAGCTGTGTCCCCGCTGCCGCAGTCGTCCTCCAGGTTCATCAGCAGCCTCTCGCCCTCGTCCGTGGAGCCGTCAGCGGCGCGCCCCCTCCTGCCGGGCCTCGGCTCGGTGTCGGTGTCCGTGTCGAGGCTGGAGCCGCGGCTCGGCGTCCAGCTGCGAGCGGAGGAGCCTTCTTCGCCATCTGAGTACGCAGCTCTGTGGCGGTCGGAGGAGGACGAGGCCCCGCCCCCTGGCGTCGGCCTCCTCCTCTGCAGCTCCTGAGCCGTCTGACTGCTGAACGACGTGCGGTGGATCACTGAGCCATCGCAGGACGGCGCCATCTTCTCCACAAACATCCGCTGCCAGTTGGCCAGAAGGTCCTCCTCCGAGCTGCCGGAGCTCGCCAGGACGCTGGGGGCCTGGGGGGGGGGTCAACATTATTAGCAGGTTTAGTTCAGTTGGGATCCATTTGCCCCCCAGCCACCATAATGTACAGACAGACAGACAGGCAGGCAGACAGACAGGCAGGCAGGCAGACAGGCAGGCAGGCAGGCAGACAGACAGACAGGCAGGCAGACAGACAGACAGGCAGGCAGGCAGACAGACAGACAGGCAGGCAGGCAGGCAGGCAGGCAGGCAGGCAGGCAGGCAGACAGACAGGCAGACTGACAGACAGACAGCAGCAGTGATGGTGACTGGCTCTGCTGCCCTGAGTTTTGGCTCTCAGGCTTCATGCGGTCTGAGCCTGCAGACTCTGCTCAGGGCTCAGACTGCACTGCAGGTAGTTATGAGGAAATCTTGAATTTCAAAAGTACAAACTGTTAAACTCAGCAGAGGGAGAGACGCTTCGATCAGAGCGCTGAAGTACAAAGATTATTGATCTTAAAATCTGAACCTGATCACTGAGGATCAATCCTCCCACTTTCAGCTTTCTTCTCTCACAGCTGATCTCTGGTTTGTGCTGAATCAGCAGCTGTCTTACCTGTGGCGGGCTGCTGAACGGGCTCGACTGGCTGGAGAGCGGCTCGCTGGCGGCGTCCCGCTGTGATGGCGGCGTGCGCTGGTGGACCCCCCCGCCGGAGGAGGAGGACGGGGCGGGGCTGCCGGGGGCCAGCCGCTCGTCGTCGTTCTGGACGAGGCTCAGAGAGATGGCCTGCCGCGTGGCGTACGTGCAGTTCGGCAGCGGGGAGTTTTTTGGGATCTTGACTTTGTCGTCTGACGAGAACTCGATGACTTTGCGGCCCGGGTACAGCGGGTGGGGGGGCGGAGGTGCCGGGTACGGGTTCAGCTTTTCAAAAGACGGAGCCCCGCCCGCCTCCTCGCCGCCCGACTGCCCGTCCAAACTGCTCTGACTGCGGCAAGAACCGTTCTGCTGCAGCGCCTCCTGGCCGCCGCCGTTCTCCCGGCTGCGGCCCTCAGCCCCCGCGGGGCCCGTCATGTCCACGTGCACGAAGACGTCTTCTGCAACGGGCCGGCCGCAGCTGCTGGACTGAGCCGAGTTCAGGACCAGCGGCTCCGGTTTCTCCAGGACGCGAGCGATGACGGAGGTCGGCACGACGTCAGCAGGAGTCAGACTGAGCGTGTCCGGGTCCTGGGAGCCGGGGGCGGGGCCTCGCTCCGGCAGGCTGCTCTTCATGTGTTTGTTCAGCATGTCCTGCAGCTCGTAGGGCAGCTGCAACACACACACACACACACACACACACACACACACACACACAGAGTGTTAGAGCGTTTCCAGGAAGTGTGTGTGATCAGAGGTGACAAGCTGCAACAGTCGAGTCTCCATAAACTCTAATGGAACCATTAACGCTCTCAGCAGAACTACAAAACACACACACACACACACACACACACACACACACCTAATACCATTAGCCTATTAGCCTTTTATCTCCTTTAAAGTAGCATCCTGGTGCTTTTATTCCCTCTGTTTGTCCTCACAGGCGGCTGCAGTTTGATAACACAAACACAGGAAGTGCTGATCAGAATCCAAACCGTGTTCTTCCACAGAGAGGAAACGCCTCACTGGACCCCAGAAGTTCAGTGAAGAAACAACAATTTGTGCTTTTCTGACAACGAGCACTGAACATGATGTGTTTCTATGAAGAAGAACAGCAGTTGTGTTTGTCAGTGTGTGTGTTCAGTGTGTGTTTGTCAGTGTGTGTGTTTGTCAGAGTGTGTGTTTGTCAGAGTGTGTTTTGTGTGTGTTTGTCTTTGTGTGTTTGTCAGTGTGTGTGTTTGTCAGTGTGTGTTTGTCAGAGTGTGTGTTCAGTGTGTGTTTGTCAGTGTGTGTGTTTGTCAGTGTGTGTTCGTCAGTGTGTGTTTGTCAGTGTGTGTTTGTCAGTGTGTGTGTTCGTCAGTGTGTGTTTGTCAGTGTGTGTTTGTCAGTGTGTGTGTTCAGCGTTCAGATGAGTGAATAAAGCTGCGTCCTGCAGCTGCTGCAGCGGAGCCTCGTTTGATAAACTGGACACTCACACGTCGTCACACACTTCCTGTCTGTTCACAGTCACTTACATCAGCAAACTTGTGGTTCCTGAAATGCGACTTGTTGCATTTGAGCAGCTGGACGGCCAAGTTGCAGTCCTGCCTGTAGCGCTCCTGAGGACAGAGAGAACACACACTGTCAGCCAATCAGAGGGCAGGACCCAGTCTGAGCTAACAAGGAGAGAGCAGCACAAACTGATCAGTGATCAATGAGAGCAGCAGCCGTTTGTGATGCATTTAAAGCTGAGAGTGATTAGAGCGATGGAGACAGGAGGCGGCCGCCGTCTGCTGCAGGATGGGGAGACGGTTACCATGGTTACCACACAGACTGGAATCTACCTCCAGTTTAAATGTGAGAAACATGAAACTGCTGCAGATTCACAGCTGAACAGTTTAAATATAACTAACGTCGTTATTCTGTCGATCAGAATGAGACTTAACATGTTTCATAAGACCACGACAGTTTCTTTCATTTTGTGTTTTTGGAGATCAAAGACTAAAACTGTCGATAAAGTTCCAACTTTGTTCGCTCATGTTCGTTTACATTAGTATTTTCTAAATGTACCAGAACTTGGTCACTGCGAAAGAAACAATCACATCAGAAAATGAATCTAGCAGCTGATCTCAGGCCAAAATTAGCCTCATGCTAACTTAGCCTCCTGCTAACTTAGCCTCATGCTAACATAACCTTGTGCTAACTTAGCCTCATGCTAACATAACCTCGTGCTAACTTAGCCTCATGCTAATGTAGCCTCATGCTAACGTAGCCTCATGCTAACATAGCCTTATGCTAACTTAGCCTCCTGCTGACGTAGCCTCGTGCTAACTTAGCCTCCTGCTAACGTAGCCCAAACGTAAACGCAGTTAAGGTGTCTTTTGAAAAAGAAGATTCAAGCTGTAGTTTTAGTGTGTGTGTGTGTGTTGAGGTGTGTGCAGGTGTGTGTGTGTGTTGAGGTGTGTGCAGGTGTGTGTGTGTGTGTTGAGGTGTGTGTGTGTGTGTGAGCAGCAGAGCTGAGCTCAAACTGCACAGAGCTGAAGGATCAGACTCACATTGAGCTCCTCCAGCCGATCGATGGTGTTCTTGGCATCCAGCAGTTTGTTGGTGAGTTCTACAATCTCCTGGTCCATCGTCTTTTTGTCCCTCTCAACCTTCCGTAGCTGCAGGAGGAGCAGGAACATCATGTTAGATCAAACGCCAAACACAGGTGAGACAGCCAATCAGGAGCCTTGGGTGACAGGAGGCGGGCCTTCATTCAGATCATGTGGGAATAAACTCGAAATACATTGAAACAAGATACGTATACAAGTTGGAACCAGTTAGAGTCTATGTAGACGCCATGTTTGTAGTTTTCTTCTCCTTTTTGTCCATAATTTGCTTAAAAATGAGTCGTCCACAAACTGAAATCCAGAGTCAATCTAGAGGTGATTTATTTTATCTGACACTTCATCATCTAAAAGCTGAGCATCCTTGTTTAACGTTTCGTTTTTACAGTTTTCCCAGATAATTTGAATGCTGCACTTGCTAGCAGCACTTTACAGATGCATTATGGGATGTAGCGGTGTGGCTGCAGAAGATCAATGAGATCTAATCTCTCTTGATCAAAGCGCTGAAGCTGAAAGCTGAAATGTTTTCACTAAGTTTCTGAAAAACACTGGCGGCTAACACGAGCTAAGACAGCTAGCATTATTAAGCATTTCGGTTAGCGTGGATTTTCTGTCGTTCCGGGTTCCTTCCCAACAGATCAGGAACAGCGGCTGCAGTTAATGACGCTTCATTACATGTGCAGCTGTTACTCTGGAAAACAGAGGTTCAATATTAACACGGCTGGAAATACTTTAAAACATTTTATGATGACATCAGGTCCAAGGAACTTATGGGTAAAAACATAATGTTCTGAGGTTTGTTCAGCTTTTCAAAAGGCATGACAGCTGATTTCATCTGAGTTTATTGTTTACTGGATTACATGAGTTTTAGATTGGAGGTTAGCATTAGCTTCTGGACTGAATAATGTGAGCTAGCTAACACAGCTAACGCGTGTGCCAGCTAACATTTATTGATTTATTACCGAAGCAGCCGGACAGAACGCCTGTAATACACACCTTTAGCACATTTCAAACGAGTGTGCTACACTTGTTAGCTTGGCTGATGTTAGCTTGGCTGATGTTAGCGTAGCTGATGTTAGCGTAGCTGATGTTAGCTGTTGGTTCACTCTTTCGTTCTGTTCGGCAGACGGCCGACTGGGTTCATGTGTCATTAACTGGAAGTCCTGATCTGTCAGAGAGCAGCGATCTGTTTTTAATCATTGCTGAAAAGTTTAACTCACAAAGTTTTTATCTACAAGCAAGAAAACAAAAAGGAAACATGAAGCGAGTTTTCACACTGAGTCCAGCTGTTCAGTCGAGTGATTAGTGCAAAGTGCTGATAATGTGCTAATCACAGTTTTCTTTCATCAAAATGTTACGAATGAGTGAAATAAAAATAATGATTTTCAAAAGTCAAAATGTTGAATAAAATTCTGACTGTGAAAATCATGTCACATTCTAATCATTTAAGTTGAATATTAAGTAAATCTCCTAATCTTGACTCTGTCTTGTTTTTATTAGTTTGTAAAGTTTCAGTTCCTGTGTTTTCCTTTAGAAGGTGACGGACGTGAGTCCAGTTCATCCGAACAGCAGCTGACATGTTCCTCCTTCAGCAGAAGTTCATTCAGAAAATCAGCAATTTAGTGGATTAAAAGCGTCATCGTGTGAGACTGAACATGAGGGCTGGACTTGGTGTTCAAACACGCCGACCGTAAACAGACACCAGAGAAGAAGAAAACTGAGGACGAGGATGGAAGGATGCAGGATGGGAGGGAGGAAGAGGAGGAGGAACATGAATGAAACGCAACTGCATGAACCCATGTCTGACTGACGGCAGCCTGATGAAGATGAAGATGAAGATGAAGATGAGTCAATCCATCACAGAGCAGCGTGAGAAAAGAGGAGAAAAGGGAGAGAAAGAGAGAAAAGAGAGATGAAAAATGACATCAGACAAAACAGGACAAACAGGAAGTCTGTGTTCAAACTGAATTCTTTGAGTGTCTCATCCAATCAGGTTTCAACTCTGCACACAAAGCCGAACCTCAAACTACAAAAAACAACCATCCATTTCCTGTCGGTGAGACGAGTTTAGAACAAAACACAACGTTTATTCAAACATGGAAACTTAAAACAAATCATTGTTCTTCCGCTGCGACGACGCAACATTTTATATCATCGAGCAGCTAATTCAGTCCTGCCTTTCAAAATAAAAGCAGCCTGTTGGAACAGCAGGCGTCACCTCAAAACAATCGACCAATCAGTTTTCAGTGTGTGTGTGTGTGTGTGTGTGTGAAGCTGAAGTGAACGTCATGTCTTCTGTGTGTGTTTTGATCTCCCAGATATTCGACAACTTCCAGGACGTTCGGCTCGTTTCACGTTCAACAACCGACAGGAAATTTGACCTCAACGTTCAGTGAAACAGGAAGTCCAACAGGCCGATTTTCACTGTGACGTCGTCTTCGTCACGTTTGTTTGACAGGAAACTGACTCACCATGACAACCGTCGCCCATAGCAACCATCCGCCTGACCGTCAACTCCACTTTTCCACAGCTGATCAATAAACTGCCTCAGAGGGCGTTTTCATTTAGTCATCGATCGGTTATTGACTGAGCCTGATCAATGAGCAGCACACACACACACACACACACTCTCTCTCTCTCACACACACACACACAAACACTCTCTCACACACACACACACACACACACACACACTCTCTCACACACACACACACACACACACTCTCACACACACACACACACACACACACACACACACTCACACACACACACACACACACACACACACACACACACACAC
>JAPZDZ010000003.1:24423990-24438367 GCA_029783805.1 Acanthurus tennentii | reverse complement strand
TCCCGGGACTCAGACGCCTGTCACTCGGTCTGTCTCAGCTTCCTGCGCCCGTTCCTGGCCCGGGCGCTCTGATTGGCTGCCACGGTGCACATCTGCCTAGCGACACTTCCAAGTATTTTTCTGATTGGCCGCATGAGTGAAATAATGAGGGTGAGGCTGAGGGAGGTGAGGAAGGACCCGAGTCTTCCCCAGCAACAAAGCACCTTCAACCTGACGGAGCCGAACACCGTCTGACCAAAGACACCTTGATCATTTCATAAAACTAAACTTTCAGGAGTTTTTCCGGGAGTTGAACCCCAAACAGTGAATTTATAGTTGAGGTAGGAAGGATTCATTCAGAATAATGCAGGAATCAGTGACTGTATTTAAATGTTTCAAGAAATCCTTTCAAGTGTAAAAATCCTCAACAACACTCCAGTAAAAGTCCCACATTGGACCCAGTGAAAGTCCAGCAGGCCGTCAGCTTCAAGGAGTCAAAGTAAAGGGGACTCGCTCAAATCCTTCCTCATGTTAAATATATTTTACCTTCTTAGTTGTACATTTCTGTTTTCTCTCTGTGATCCTGGAAGTTTGGCGCTCAGTTTTATCTCAGTTTCTTTTGAGAAACACATCTGTAGGTGTTTTGTTCAGGTTCTGTGGCTCTGCAGATGAAGAATGCTCAAATGATGTTTTAGAAGCATTTAAAGTCTCTTTGATCAGCGTTTGACACGGCAGAAGGAAGTATTCTGTACATTCAGCATTTTATCAGAGTTCTCATTTCTGTTGTTTTCAGAGAAAAGCTGAAGGCCAAACTGTTGGAGTGGGTTCACGTTCGTGCAGCTCGGCGGTCTGAAGGATGACGATGGAAACATGAGAGAATGGTTTGTAATCTTGTCAGAAGGAGACAGCGACTCCTGGAGGAGCTCACATGCTGATTTAAGTTGAAACAATCAGATTTTTAAAGTTTCTCATCCGTTTGCGGATGTCAGTACAGTAACTAGTAATCTGTAAAGTAACCAGTAACTGAAGCGGTCACATGAACTCAGTGAAGTCAAAAGTACAACATCTACGTCTGAGCTGTAGTAAAAGAAGCATCGCCTTAAACTTTACTCAACTACTAGCAGAGAGAACTTGAGTACATGTACTTAGTTACATTCCATGGCTGCCTTCTGTCTGAATCAACACGTGCGACCTTTGACCTGATGAGCTGTGAACATTTTCACGTCCTTCACTCCATATTTTGCTCTTTAAATCCTCATTTAAAACTCATCGGATTCTTTCAGTGTCATTTTCTGTTTTCCCGTCACGATTCTTGACGTTGGCAGCCCTCGTTTGTTTTCTCGGTTTAATTTGATCCTTTTGCTCCAAAACAACCAAATCCTGTCGAGTGAAAAGCTGCTGGATAAAAAACTGATTCCTGCTTCTTTAACATCTGATCAAAGTGTTTGATGAAGAAACTCTTTGAATTCAAATCAGCACATTTTGAATCCACATCGAGTCTCCAGGTCAGCGACTCTGCAGCTGCTCATGGCTTCAAACAGCTGTCTCACTTCCTGTCACACAGAGCTGCTCACTGACGCTTCGGGGCGCCACCTGCAGGTGAACAAGCTAAACAACAGTGTAGAGATGCAGGACTGAGAGAAAGTGCTCTGCTGATCATTCAAAGGCCTTCAGACTGTGTCAGTGCTGTGTTTCCATGCAGAGTTGCTGGTTTGAGTCTCCGTCCTGGCAGGCGGCTCGTGTTCTAATCCCTCAGTGAGGGCTGACAGGCAGCGGCAGGCTCTAAACCCGTGAGTCTCTCTGAGTCCCTTTGAACACATGATCAGCATCTGAGTTCACGTCAGAAACATCACCACACCAAGTTCACTGAGTTCAGTCCGACTTTATTTGTGTCACATTTCATACAAGCTTCATCATTTCATGTGTGGAATCACTGGTTCTGCTGTTAAAGGATCATTGCAACAAGTTTCTCTGTACAATCACACTGATGGATGAGCTCGTGTTCTGCAGTTCTGAGCTGAGCAGGAACCAGAACCACTTCAGACCTTCTCTAACCTGAACCGCACTCAAGTCAGAACAGTTGATTTGAGAAATCCTGCGCCTGCGGTCAGACGGATGAGCCGTGAAGACGATCTGTTCCTCAGCCTCGCTGGAGGGGAACGACACCCCGTCAGGTCACAACCGTCACTTCAGGGCGTCTGCACGGCTCACAGGATTTGGTTACATCACCTTTAATACAACCAATGAAAAGTTGGTCCACAAACCAGTTTCTGCTCTGAACAGTTTTTCACAAAAACATTTGTTTTATTTACAGTTCAAACTAGAACACGCTGCCTGAGCAGCAAACCAGAACATCAGAGCAGAAAGAGCTGAAACACAATGTGCTGCTGTGGATCTACATGCATGTGGTCCAAATGAAACCATGAAGAATCATCTCCATCCTCACCCATGTTGATCTGAAGCTGCTCATCTTACCTTGGCTGCAGGAGACTCGTCCTCCACGATGTGGACTGTGAAACCACCGTTTGAGTCGGACAAAGAAACTATCAGCTGCTGCCAAACGTCACACTGCACAATCTGCTTCCAGATGACTCAGGTCGACTCTGAAGGGACCACAGTGACATCAGCTCTTCATTCAGCTTCTTCAGACTCGAACAGTGAAAGCAGACGGACAGATGTGCAGCCAGATGTCAGTGTGAGCCAGACCAGCATCACAGGAACCAACACTGAAGGCTGCAGCACATTTATTCACAGCTGCATGGACACGACGTCCAGTCCACCGTGTCGTTTCCACAGCGGCGGCTCGACCGGCCTCCTCTCCGGTTCACACTGTCCATGAGCAGAACCGGTTTCTGGCTAAACTGGATTGTTACATCATCTTGGGATCAATATGATGAAGTAGTTCGATGTGTCAGCCGTTTACTTTGCTGGATGAACCACAAACACTGAGATGAGAGTCTGTGATGGAGGATTTCCTCTCACGCTGAGCTGCCCCGTCTCACCGAGTTTTTAAATGAGATTCAACTGATTTTTATCACGTTGTCGGAAACTAACAGACAAATTTAAAAAGACGAGTGTATAATTATCTCTGAATGTCTCGTCGTGTGGAGGCTGAATGAAGCGGCTCATTTCAGCACAAACTTCTTTTCCTCGTGTGGCTTCAGTGACACACTGTGATCTTCACGAGGAAAAGTCCTGACAAAAAGTTTGTCTTCAGGATCATGACAGAGAAAAGAGACCATCTCATTTCTGTCACTGAATATGTCCTTTTACTGAAACCCCTGAACTCATCACAGTGTTATCTACAGACATGAACACTGCAGAGACTCCTGTCAAGAACAAACAAGAGCCAGCAGCCGTCGTTTCCTCACTAACTTTTATTAAAACTACTTACAGCAACAAACACAGTGACTCTGACCACAGATCAGTGGCCACAACACAAGGCAGGGAGAAAAGCAGATGCACTTTAACAGGAATGAACTCTGCTGGGTCTTTAGCTGACATGCCGACTGCAGCTTCCAAACTAACGCAGCTGATTTTGGTCCTCGCTGCCTCTTTGATTTCACTGCCTGAACTGTGGAAAACATCTGGTCATCATGCAAAGAGCAAAAATAAACTGACATGTGAGTCCGAACTTGAGCAGAAAACAAAGAAAACACTGAATGGAGTCCAGTACTTTACCTGCTGGAGGAGAAAGAAAAGGTTTTCCTGAAAGAACCAGAGGGTTTTTCTCTAAGAACCTGGGACAAAGACAGAGCTGGGACCTTTTAAGGAACTCTGACGTTGTAGCAAAGCTCCGTCTGCTGTCGCCCACAGAGTCACAGCTGAAACTCTTAATCAACACACAACTAATTTATCCTACTGGCAGGTATCGTCTGTGCAGTCTAAAATACGCTACATGTCCAAAAGTATGTGGACAGCGGAGTGGGAGCTGAATGTGTGATTTCCAAGCCGAGGTCAGTGTTTCAAAGGTGTCAAGTCCATCAGCACGAGAAACCTTCTCGCCACCTCTAGCTGCCTTCAAGTTCAGTAAATTACTGATGAAAAACTGGTTCATTATCTTGTGAGCACAATGAGTATATGAGTGGTTTTGAAGAACCCCCTTCCCGGATTGCCCCCACTCAGTCCAGTCAGCTCCTGCTGAAAATTAAAATCTTACTCAAAGTCCTGAGAGGTCGTGTCAGAGGGCCGGCCCAGGGTGTCAGGGGTGATGTCCGGCACCTTGAAGTCCCCCTTGCCGAGGGCTGCCTCCTCTGGATGTGACCCAGACCCGGGATCTGACATGTCCAGCCCTTTGGGGTCCGGAGACGTGGAGTCAGAATCTCCTGAAGCCGGCTCAGGCCCCGGTCCAGACTCACTCTGCTGCTGTTGCCGGGTCTGGTATCTGGTTTGTGATCTGGTTTGTCGGACGGGTCGGGGGGCAGGTTTGGTTCTTTGAGTCCCCTTTCCTCGAATCTTTGGGCTTGGTTTAGGTACAAGTTCTGGAGTTGCCTGAGGTTGGATTTCTGGATGGGAAGGGGGCTGTGGGTCCTGGTCTGGCTGGGGTTTAGATTGTGGCTCTGTTTGGATTGGAGGACTTAGTTTGGGCTGGGACTGAGTTTGAGGTGTCGGTTCCAGCTCGGCAGGCTCAGGTTGTGGGTCGATTTGCAACTCCAACTTGGGAGTCGAGGACAGGTTTTGAGGTGCACTATGAGCCTCAGACTGGACTGATGGATTCAGTTCCAGGTTGGTGATTTGTGGAGTTGTTTCAGATGGAGTCACTTCAGGTGCTGGGGTGGACTGTAAAGACCACACGGATGCAATCTGAATGTCTGATTCTGGCCGGGCTTGGTGACTTGGGGAATCGTTTGGGTCTGCTGGTAAAGATGCACAGACCTCAGCTGACGGTCGGGACTGGGAGCGAGGCTGATGCTCAGGTTGTGTTTTCTGTGCTTGTGAGGTCGACAGTTGACTGTCATTGTTACTCCTCCCACCTGTTCTAGTGTCCTTTGCCGGTTTAGTCATGGAGGAGGTACCTGATTGGCCAATGCTACTGTAAAAGATGTCGAATAAGTCCTGGGCTTTGGCTGCAGCCAGGTTACTCTTCAGTTTTTCACAATTCTGAGCTCTGTCGCCCACGGTCACGAGAGGCGGTGGCTTGACAAACACTGTGCGAGTTTGTTCACTTTCTGGGACGCCAGGAGCCGCCACGTCAGACACGATCCGTATCATTGTTGGTGGTGCAGACTTGGCTGTGGATAGAGCAGAGGGGGTTTCAGATGTGGAAGGTTTAGCCTCAGAGAGCACATGCTTTGACTCGACTGGTGCAGGTTCAGAGACTGGCGGATCCGGTTTCACAACAAACGGTGCAGGTTTGGCTGTATATGAAGTGTAGGTGGTTTCAGATGTGGCAGGTTTAGCCTCAGGCAGTGAAGACCGAGTCTCAGACAGCACAGACTTTGAATCGACTGACACGGGTTTGGAAACTGGTGGTGCAGGTCTGACCACAACAGGTGCGGCTGTCGACCCTGGTGGCAGAGGTTCAGCCTCAGACGGCACCGGTGAAACTGCAGCAGATGCAGGTGTAGTTTCAAAGGGCCGGGGTCTACCAACTGGTGGCCTAGGTTCACCTTCCAGAAGTGTATTCTGATCATTCGGGGCCTTTGTAAAAGGGTCGGGGAAGATTCCGAATCTTGCAAGGGGGGGGCCCACTGAGCTGGTGTTTTGGGGTCTGATGGAGAGGAAGGTATTAAGAGGGGCAGGTTTACCCATCGTGGCCGTTTTCCTCAGGACTGCAGTGGGTGCAGGGAGGTTGGGTCGAATCCTTCCTCGGCCGGCTCGGTTAAATACCAGCGGAGGCGGCGTGTTGGGCTGGCCTGCCAGTTTCTCGGCAATCTCCTTGGCAACAGCCACAGATTTGGCAAAAGAGTCTTCCACTGAAACCGGAAGCTGCTTGGCAGCAGCTTCGTCTTCCTTGATGAACTCCGCAGCCACTTTCTGAGCCTCTTTGGCTAGAATGTTCTCTCTCTTTTTCCATGTAAACTTCCCAAACGAAGCGGTCATGGCCCCGGATGCTGCTTTGCCGGCTTCAAGGCTCTGCTTGCGGAGCTTTGCCCTCATGGCTGGACTAGGCCCACAGAGAACTTTGGGTGGCTCGCAGGGCTTTGGGGGAGGTTCAGGTTTACTGGCCGCTGGTTTCCCTGCTGCTTTACCTTGATCAAGCATGTTAAAAGCTTCTTTGTCAGCCTTGGGTTTCCCTTCATCTCGTTCTCTGTCGTGTTTTGATCGTAAATCAGAATATTTACTGTATTTATGCTTGTCCTCATCTCCTCTCTGCCCATATTTGGAACTCTTGTCAGTTCTGTCTTCTTCATCTTTTCGATGGTTGTATCGATGTTCTTCCTCTCTGCTGTGTTTGTATCTGTTGTCCTCGTCTCTTCTGCTGTATTTAGCCCTCGCCTCATCCTCTCTGCTGTACCAGTGTTTATCATCTTTCTTGTTATGTTTGTACTTTTCATCCCCATCTTTTAAATCCTGCTCTTTCCTGCTCACTTTCACTTTCTCCTCCTCCTCTTTTTTAACTTTCGATTTCTCTTCTTTCTGAACAGCATCATCCTCTTCCTTCTTTTTCTCCTTTTTCTCTTTTTTGTGCTTTGACTTATCCTCCTTCTCTTTGTTTCCTTTCTCGTCCTCTTCATGTTTGCGTTTCTTAGTGCTCGTCTCTAATGTCAGTCCAGCCTGACGGTCCAGGTTCCTCCTCTGTTCATACAAGGGATTCTCGTACATTTGTTTCTGGGGAAGGAGGCATCAAAACAGTAAGACAGTGAGAAAAACACTTCAGACTGGCACACAAATATTTCAAATCTTGTCATCAAAACATCTACTGAGGCAGATTAACTGAAACGGGGGCTGAATGCCATCATAAACCTCATCCGATCCTACTGGGACATTCACATACACGTATTACTTGTAATTTTAACAGCCAAATAATCTATCATCCACTTTGGATAATGCTGCTTTTGTGCCTCGTTTTACAACCAGAACATCTGGATATACGTCACAGAGGCAGTGAAAATCTGTAGAAGATACAAGAGGAAACACTTTCTGGCCTCAGTTTCCCCCCGTTTGCCCAAAAAAGTTTCCAGAAGTCGTCTGTTGGCTTCCTCACTATCTCTTTTTGCAGTAAGAGGTCATTTTGCACTCTCACAGTCAGTTACCTTGTACTTCTCATTGTGAGCATGTGTGGTGACGTGCTCCTCTGCACAAATGGCGTCTCCATAAAACTCTTTACACAGCAGGCAGAAGAATCCTCTGACGGGCAGCAAGAACTCTGGGCCTGGAGCAAAACACACACGGCACAGTTTAAACCCACAAGCAGAGACAAATTAACTGTCAATGTCATGTTTACCTGATGGACGTCTCCATTTCCAGAACCTGCAGGACAGGAGATGGTTACAGAGGGAAACTTTGAGCATTAAATATTGAAAAACTGATGTTTCTTTCTGCAGTGGTCTTGTTCTATGCAGTAACCCATGGAAAAGTGCTAACTGCTCAGTGATAGCAGGCGAACTGGACAAACTTTAGGAGAATTAAGACACATCTGGGAATAATGAGCAGATTAACGGCCTACGATGAGAAGTTAGAGCACTTTTTCAAACGCAACTGCAGTACGTTACATTCACGGCGGCCTTCATTTGACGATGACACTTTAAAACAAATGGACATCGCAGGTGTGGACAGGAGACTCTCCTGTGCGTCCATGAGTCAGTCACTTCAATAGCACTGTTTTCATTAAGAGGCAGAGAAACTGCCACAGAGATCCACCTTGAGGTCCACCTGGAAGCAAAAGACGGCTGACAAGGTTCAGGGACTCGGACCCCGGATCATGGGGGACAAAAGCAGGAAAAGCATGATGAACGTGCAGTACGTGTACCTTTGGCCGGTTTGGTCAGCTTCTCTTCCGACAGTGTGTTCTTGATAGTTTTGGTGGGAGTTGAAGCCCAGGGTCGGTCATACGGGTCCAGAGTCTGCCAAAAGAAAAAGAAAAAGGATATTTAAAGAAACGCATGCGTGAAGGGTCGAAAGGGTATCGATGTCCACGCAACCTTTTCCAGAGATAATAAAACAGCTGTCATGTGACAAAGATACTTTTGAAAACTGGTGTAAAGTAGAAAATCTGTCACAAACCTTTCGATGTGTTTTGCTGTGCAAGTGTGTAAAAAAGTCAAACATGGAACCAGAGGTGACGTTACAGTTTTTGCACCAGTGGTTTCCAGCGTCATAATATTCAAATTGCTCCGGGGGCGGGGTCGGAGGCGGAGCTGGGGCGCACACAAGCAACTTGTCTCTTGACAACGATGGCGCCTCCGAGGTCTGCTAAGAAACAAAGATGGAGGAGAGTCAACACGTCTGGTGGAGGTCGACAGGATTCACTGACAAAAACATTCAGGTTTCTGATTTAAAACTTGTCTCCGAGAAAATCAGAAAGATGAAAAGCTTCTTACCTTCACTGAGGTCCAGCCTCCAAGATGTTAAACGCATTAACTGAGAACCGGCAGGCGTTTTCAAACCGATAGCAACTTCTAGTTCGCAAGAAACTTTTCCAAAAAACGAGCGGATGTTCATTTTGCGTCTTAACTAGAGAATTTACGGAGAACTAGAACTGGCCTGTGTGAGTCGAAGAGAGAATAAAAATCCGTCAATCCCTGACTCGATGCGTCAGAGAAGAGAAAGGGAGAAAGTGGCTGCTCGACCAAGACGCGATGATGGCTAGCTAGTGTCAGTATCTATGTAAGTCCATAAATAATGTCAATTTTAGAGAAACGCCAACCTGCTGAGCTGTGACCTGCTCTGACTGAATCAGTCACGATGACCTGACAATACGTTCTAAGATTAGCTTTGCTGCTAAAAGAGCTAACTGAAGAGGGGAAGAGCTAGCTTTGCTAGCCAAGACTGATGCTACCTTCATGTTGTTGCTCTCGAAAACATTTTCAATCAAAATGAGCTCAGTAGGGAACTCCTGAAGTAGACAACCTCGAGTCGGATGCAGAAAAACTCAAAGTGTACAAAAATGTAGGCATAAACAGAAATACGCATGGACGTTCTTTTCATCACATTCACAAAGTCGAATGTAAACGCCTCGTTGTGTTTCAGAACTCTTCATTGTGACAAAATGCAGACGTGCACAAGCTCCAAACTTACACAGTGTTTCTTTAACGCATGCAGAAATGCTCTTCAACGTCTCAAACATTCGAAAATCTCTCAGCTGCTGAATGCTACATTCAAGTCAGGACCAAGTTTCCTCCTTTCAATCACTGTTTGTTCGTCTGCATTCATCGTTTCATTCATGCATTTATCAACCCGTCATCTCTGTGTTAGTGGCCTTCATTAGCGCTAACTTGCGGCCGTTTGTTGTGTCTATACATGCTGATGCTTCGTGTGAAAAGCAGCATCAATGCACCTTTTAGTTCGTAAGAGCTCCATTATGTGGCTTGTGTTTTCGACGCGTTGCATTCGCTGCACATGGGTCGAGAAAATCCTACAGGTTAAGATTAAACTAATAAAAGCTGTAAAAAAGTTCCCCTTTGAAGCTGCAAACATCACTCACATGAGCTTCATAGCAAGTTACTTAATGAAGACGGCCCACATCTTTTCTTATCCTCAGCCACTTCTGAAAACTGAGCCCTCACAAAGTACTGAGCCCTGGCTACGGTGCTGAGCTTTCAGCCGGATCCCCTGCGTTACCTCCCCTCAGGTGTACCTTCGTCACTGAGCTGCCGGCCCCTTGCCGTCTCTGGGGACTCCTCTGTGCCTCCTGTGCCTCTTTCTCAGCTGGCGGGGGCAGCAGCGAGCCGTCCTTCTGCTCCTCAAGCGGCTTGCTGTTCCTGCGGGGCCGGTCTGACGGACTCAGGCCGAGGATGAGCGCCACCTTCTCGGTCTCGTTGCGTTTCTTCTCTGCGGCCTCGTGTTCTTTACGTAGGTTGGAGATCTGAGTCATGACCTCCTCCTGCAGGTGGCTGATCTCCTGCAGCAGAGGGTCTTTGTGGCCTCCCTTCTCCCGCCGCTTCTTCCTCAGGAGCTCGCCTGCAAACACAACAAATACGTAAAATAACATTGCAGCAGAAGCAGCTCTCTGTCAGCTGCCGTCTGGGAGCCGGTGCATGTGAACGACGCTAAGAGACGACCGCAGCAACGAAGGGATGACCTGGAAACATGTTGGCTGGGCTGAAAACGCACAAAGCTTCACGTTCAAGCCCGTTTAAACACGGCTGATTCAGTGAAATTCAGTGTATTCATTACGTCAATGTAATGATGCTGCTCTCTCCTGTCTGCAGTCCAGAGACCCAGTTTTTAGAAATGCTGTGATGGTCATCACCTCTGCATGTGCGTGTCCATCAGCACCTACATGGTCACGCTCCCGGGATCTTTGAAGATGCTCCACATCCTTCTTGCACAAATTTGCAGAAAGGACTTCTTCAAGAACCCAGCTGCAGCTCAGTTTTGGACAGTCATTTGCAGGTGAACATTCAAGAACAATGCAGTGCCCCCCCCTACAGTCCAGTCCAGCACCTACAGGCTGCTCAGCCTCTGTCCACAAAAAACTCCTGTCACCTAGAAGAAGGCAGGTGAGCAACGTGGAGTCTCTGTGTGAACTCACCTTGTTGCTTCCTGAGTCTCTCCAGCTCCTTCATCAGATATTCTTTTTTCTTCATCCTGATGTCTCTCTCCTGCCTCAGCTTCTCTCTCTCCTCCAGAACCTGAGCAAACCACAAAACACCAGCAGTCAGGCTCAACTCACCGCATGACACGCTTTGCTGCATCCCCGTCCGTCCCTGTTCGTCTGCAGCTTTCACTCGTTCACAGACTTCTACATGTTGAATGTGTGAAGGACAAAGTAAAGGAGAAACCTTTTGTTTCTGGCTCTCGTTGTTCTGCTCCTCAGACTCTCTTCTGTCATGGCTGCTGACTTTTCCCTTCTCGCCGTCCCGAACACAACTCTTCGCCACACCTGAGGACACAAAAACCATCAGGAACGCTTCACACTGACCCACCTGCATTTCAGTACGCATCTATCAACCGTCCTGTCAGTCGGCAACAACAGCAAACGGAGGTGACACAGTCCTTTGAAAGGCTGTCACACTGACCTTTGGCCCCCGCCTCAGGGACCGTGTTGCTGTAGAGCTGCTTGCAGGGTGGAGTGGGGGGGAACTCATCAGTCTGTGGGGGCATGGTCAGGTTGGGGGGAGGGTACATGGGCGGCCACTGCTGGTGCATGTAGGGAAGGTAGTTTGCATACTGGCCGTATCCTGGTGGAGGGTAGTTGGGGGGCATCATGCCGCTGACCTGTGAGGGGGGGTAGGTGGGTATGGGCACCCCGGGGTGAGGGGGGAGGGTATTTTGGCCGGGGAGGGTATTTTGGCCGGGGTTTTGTTGCAGCAGGAGCTCTTTGTGCATTTGAGGTGCTACGTCGCTCCACTCGGCCTTCGTCTCTTTGACGTCTCTGTCTTTGTGAGATTTGGGTGGAGTCGCGCTCTTCCTGCGGCCGTCGTTGCTGCTCCAGCTGCCCCTGCGGCCACCCCCCCACCCAGGGCTGTGACTCCTGCTGCTGCTGCTGCTGCTGCTGCTGTGGCTCCGCCTCCTGCAGCCCCTGCTGTGGCGACTGCTGTCTGAGCTGCCAGAAGAGTAACGTCTGCGACGTGTTGGCGTTTTTGGGGGCGGCTTGTTTCCGTGGAGCCGCTCCTTGGTTCTGGCGGCCATCTTGCTTATCTCGGACACACCCAAGTCCAAGCCGATGGTCTTCAGCAGGTCCTGAATCTTCTCGTACTCCTCCAGTGCCTGACGCTCGCTCTCATCCAGCGGCTCCGTTCCCGGTGGATAGGTGGGGTTTGACACCTGCAGTGTGATGTTCTGGGCCAGGCTGACTGCGGGCCGGCCCACGTACCTCACGTCCACCTCACCTGTGGTGGGAGGGGCCTGAAGGTGAGGAGTGCCCCCTGGGAGGACGCCGTACGTCTGAGCCGTGGCAGCTTTCTGGGGAGGGTAGTCTCCGTACAGCGCCTCCTCCGTCACGTCTCCGTACAGATCCAGCCCGTGGTGTTGGACCGGATCGGACGCTGGTGGAGTTTTTGGCTCCTCTGAGTCTCCGTACAGGAACCTCTCCTCGTCATCCATGTCATCCGGGGTCTTCTCCCGAGGCTTGGCTCCCGCCTGCCCTCCCAGCAGGTTGAGGATCTCTCTGATCTCTGCGTCCAGGCCGGGCCGTTGAGCCATCTGCGGGTCGGACTGCAGCTCTGACAGCATGGAGGCCACCCTGTGGGGCTCCATGCCTTTAACGGCCTGCAGCAGCTGCTCGGCCACCCGAGAAATGCTGGCGCCCTCTAGACCTCTGGGAGAGTCGTCGTTCTAAAACACAGAGAAACAGAGCAGAGTGACGCCTCTGGATCACAGACCCTGTCCAGGAGCTTCAACGATGTCTGGGTGTCTCTCATTAAGACCTTTCAGCTACATCCAGACTACTGTCCCGTAAAAACATTGGACCTCCCTCCGTACACAATCTATCATTTTCTTTCTGGCTAGAAATGAACACAATACAACTTTTCCACCTCTCATCTTTCAAATAATCACATCTGATAGTTAAAGCTTTTTCTCTCTGAGAGTTTAGACGCTCAGTTCTCTGATGTTGATAAAACAGGTCAGTTCTTGGTGTCCTACCCTGAGCAGCGGCGAGTCCTCCGAGTCGTTGCGCCTCTTCAGGATGGACTTTGTCGGCTGACTCAGCATCTCCTCCAGCTCCTTCCTGCGTCGAGCCGTCTCCAGCTCCTTGAACTCTTTTTGGGATTTTTCCTCACCGTCACTGCGACTGCTCGAGCTGCTGCTCGCACTGGAGCTCCGGCTGCGGCTCCTCTGCCGACTCTTACTGCGGCCGTGGCTCACCGCTTTGCCGTAGCTCCGCCCACGGCTCCGTCCCCTGCTCCTCCCTCTAGACCGAGACCTGGACCTGGACCTGCTACGAGGGCGACTCTTGCTCCTGCCCCGACTCCTGGCCCGGCTCCGATCCGGACTGTGACTCCTGCTCCGGCTCCGGCCCCGACTCCTGGCTCTGCTGTGGACCGGACTGCGGCTCCTGCTCCGGCTGCGGGGCCGGCTCTTGCTCCTCGCCCGGCTCTTGCTCCGTCCTCTACTCTTGGCCCGACTCCGGTCCGGACTCTGGTCTCGGCTCCAGCTGCGAGGCCGGCTCCGACCCCGGCTCCGCTCGTAGTCTGCTCGGGGAGGTTGGTCTCTGTACAGGAAACAGCAGCTTTCACTCGACTGGATTTCACAACTGCACAGTTCCATCTCTCGTCTATTACTTGAGTATATTACAATTCATTACACACTCATCATTCACTCTCTTTCACCTGTACCTGTCATGGCGGTGTGAGGACCCCGGTGGTCCAGTCAGCTCGTTGCCGACGGTGATGACCAGGTTACGGTCCAGCGGAATCTGTCCACGAGGTGACGGGGACCTCTGCAACAGATATCGGGACAGTTCCATGTCACAGTCTGTCCCACTCAGATCAATAACACACCTTCATGAAAGGCACCTCTGGCCTGAACACACCTGGTCCAGCGCCTCTGACCACAGGAAGTGAGGCTTCCGTGTCCATGTTGAGACATGAACTTTGGCATTTCACCGTCAGAACTCACAGGAAGAGCTGAACCAGAGTTTTTATGCCTCAGAATTAAAATAACTTCATGCGAAAGAATCGATCGGTTAACCCAACTATCAACTCCACTCACAAAACAGCCAAACTCAAACACAAACCAACATGGCAAGTGCTCGCTGTGATCAATCATCGCTGTGATCGATCATCGCTGTGATCGATCATCACACGTTCATGTTCATGTGAATGAAGTTAAATTCGGGATAACGGGGGCGATTCAGTCCCGGTGCATCTCAACAAACAACATTACCGGAGCCCGGTTCATCAACACAAATTAACATGTTCACTCTGATTAAAATCCCGTTTCCAGACGGACCCACTCACCTCTCTCGGCGGACCACCGGCTCGGTACTCTGCGCCTCGGTGACTGTCTGAACCGGGGGACGGATACCTCCGGCGCGGCGGGGAGCGGCGGAACGGGTTCGGGGGACCATGGTCGTGGTAGCCGGGGTGGTACGGAGGCCTGGGTCGGTTCCTGTCATCTCGGTATCCCGCTGCCGGGTAAGGCCTGGGAGGCGGCGGACCTCGGCCCTCGAAAAGCGGTGGGTAGCCTCCTCTCGGCGGAGGCCGACCACGGTACATCTCCTCCCGCAGAGATTCTCTGGCTTCCCGCGGTCAACCGGCTCCGGGCTCCAGCGGAAACAGAAGTCCAGAGCGGAAACCTGCTGCCACTTCAGCCTGAGTTTGGAGAAGTTACTGAAGTGTTTTATAAAAAC
>JAPZDZ010000003.1:24400187-24423890 GCA_029783805.1 Acanthurus tennentii | reverse complement strand
AAACAGAAGTCCAGAGCGGAAACCTGCTGCCACTTCAGCCTGAGTTTGGAGAAGTTACTGAAGTGTTTTATAAAAACTTGATTCTCGTACCATTCATCCGGCGAACACGAACTCCGTCTTCTTCTTCCTGCATCAACAGCAGGTTGTTGCCTCAGCGCCTCCTGCTGGACGAGGCTGGCTCCGCAGTCTGCGAAGGATGGTCAGAGTTGCTCCTTTTTATTCCTTTTTATTCATTCTGCCTTCTGCTCCTCCACCACACTCCAGTGCACATTACTCAAACGGACCGCAACGTAAATGAACATAAGCACAGAATGGTGAAAGAACTTTGTCGGTTTGTTCTGCTCAGCTCTTTGTGAAGCCACAGCTGCATACAGTAATGTTTGTTTGCATACTGACGCTCTGGCTGCAAACTGCTTTGACACAGCAGCTTTCTGTGACTGATCTCTCTACCTAATCTGTTAGAAAGAAAGAAAAAATATTAATCTGTATTATAATCTGTCACTCTTTCCTGTGTGCATCTTCATTCCCCCACGTGCTCTTTACTGGTGTCACAGTTGTAAAACTCAGAGTGTTTTTTCTTTGCTCGTCCCTGTATTCTTTCTTAATCCCTTGATATTTGGTGCTTTTATGGTTCTCTAACATTACATGTTTATTCTTCCGCCACCTCTTTCTTTTTCCTAGTTCACTCTTAAAGTTAGTCACAATAAAAGCACGTTCTTCAATATTACCATTTATTGAAAGCAGTTTAGCTTCTTCTTTTTTTAAAGAATTTTTGAAAAATTCCTGTTTAGCTTCTTCAAGGCACAGAGTGGTTTTATCTTTTAGACACGCACATTGATATTACGGAGCGAAATATGGGAAAATCTGATTTTTTCGGGATTATGGTGCAATATCCTGCTCTTTGCAGGAAAACTCTCTGAATGAATCTCTCTCCACTGATTTATCTTTAAAAAACTCTTACAGGCACAGAATGAGTGGTCAACTTTGTGGAGGATCACGGGTGTTGCAGTGTCACCGCCGTGGCGGCAGGGGGCGAAATGAGCAAACTTGTTGTCATGTTTGTTAGAAGAAGACGAGCACTTCAACACATCGGTAGTGTCCGGTCAGTCTGCAGCTTTGACTCGTTCACTTTTCACTGTAAATATCTAAATTTAAATCGGTTCACCGCTCGTCCGCGGAGTAATGATACTTGAACGACCTGAACGTCGATGAACCGATGAGTTTTATCGCTAAACTCACAGTGTTTTCTTGGTTAGCCACTTAACTCGGTAGCTAGCTTAGCTAGCTTCCTGCGTCAACGTTATTCCGCACGCGCCGTTTCGTTACGTTAGCTGTGTCGCGGTGCGGGAATGGGACCGACGCGGGGCCGACCTCCTTCGGGACTCCCGGGCGAAGACGGACCTCCGTTCGATATGGGTCCGGGAAGCTGGGGCCCTCCGCCACCGGAAGGTTGGGGTCCTCCTCTGCCGGAGGACTGGGGCCCTCTACCGCCCGATGAATGGGGTCCACCGCCCCCTGGGGGTTGGGGCCCACCGCCACCCAGAGGGTGGGGTCCTCCGCCACCTGGGGGATGGGGGCCTCCACCACCTGGGGGATGGGGGCCCCCACCACCCGAAGGATGGGGACCGAGAGGGCCTCCGTCACCTGGGGCATGGGGGCCCCCACCACCCGAAGGATGGGGACCGAGAGGGCCTCCGTCACCTGAGGCATGGGGGCCTCCACCTCCCGAAGGATGGGGACCGAGAGGGCCTCCACCGCACGACTGGGGACCAAGAGGACCCCCGCCGCCAGGCTGGGGTCCTCACCCCGACGACTGGCTGCCTCCTCCAGATGGCTGGAGACCTCCTCACCCTGACGACTGGAGACCGCCTCACCCTGACGACTGGAGGCTTCACCCAGAAGACTGGAGACCTCGTCCAGAAGGCTGGGGGCCCCCTGCCTGGGGTCCAGAAGGTCTGCCTGAGCCCTGGGGACCCGAACCAGTTCCACCCGGACCTGTACCGCCTCCTCCGGTTGGGATTCCTCCTCCGGACTCTGCAGCCTACGGACCAGTGCCCGTGCCTCCCGTCCCCCCTGCAGCCTGTGTTCCCCCGCTGGGGTTCCCGGGCTTCGCTCCTCCTGGCTGGACGGGAGAGGTGAGACGCTTCAGCAGCCGCCTCATATCAAATCATTGTTTGTCCAGCTCTAACTGACCTTCAGGTGAGTTTACCTGTCTCACCTGAAGCTTCTCTGTCTGTCGGTCGTCTGTCTGTGTTCAGCCTGTTGCAGAGGAGGTGATGCCCAACCCGCCTCCAGATCAGCCTGAGTGGGTGAGTTCAGAGCAGGTTTCCAAACACCAAACCGTCAAACCTCTAAGGTTCTGCTAGTTTAAGATAAAATCCATCACACTGTTGGATTACGAGTGCTGCTCTCTGATGGAATCAAAGAGTCAGAATCATTTCTTCTCCTGGAATCATCTCGGGCCGTGAGCAGGGCTGCCAACACACAGATTATAATGACAGATTATCGAAGCCTGAAGAAGTTTTACATCATAAATAATCACAATATCAATAAAAAATTAAAACAATAATAATGCAGGCAGTCAGATTAATTTTGAACTTTGCTTATCGCATGTTTTGTTTCTGTTTGGAAAAATTAATTGCAGAACCTTCCTAGTGTTAAGGCACATCAGCGCTACCTACTGTTACACAGTGAGAACAGAAAGTATCAGAAACTATTTAAGATGCATTCTATTATTTACTCAGTGTTATCAATTTAGAATGCTAAAAAGGTCTAAATATTTAATTTGTACGTATCACAGTCGTCTTCAACTCTCTTTGAGCTGACACTTAAACTTTTAAAAGGTCTCAGGAGTCTGGATTTACCTGCTGCACAGATTAATCTCATCTCATGTTCTGTCTTTTCCTCCATATTTCAGATTAAGGCTCTGATTTCAGCTCCATCTACAGACTCGACTCCAGCCGAGACTAAAACAGCCACAGAGGATCCAGCTGTTACCACAGCCCCTGCTGCTGAGCCGCCCCCTGCCCCCCCCAAACCCAAACCCAAACCTGAGCCCAGCGCCGCCAAAGCTCTCGGCCTGCTGGGAAAACGCGTGTTTGATAAGTGAGTCCCCACATACTGGTTGTTTCTGAGCAGTCGCCGGGTTTTTAACATGTGACACAGTCGTCTGTGACTGAGTGTGATGTCACTTCCTGTAGCTTCTGTCTCAGCAGCGTGTGTGTTTGTGTCCTCAGGCCTCCTCCAGGCAGGTCGACGGGGATCATCTCATTTGTTGGGGTAAGGATGCAGACGTTGCCATGTGACTAATGATGTCATCAAATGTCACAGCTGATTGGTTACCAGCCCTCTGGTTGGTATAGTTGATTTTTTTTTCTCCAAATTAAAAGCGTGGTGAATCAGTAAGATCACATGATCTCCATGCAGCAGCTTTTCTCAGGACGTGTGCAGACCTCATCATCGCTTTAGCTCGTTTTTCTCATCTCTGCAACTCTAAAAAGCCTGAAAGTGCAAACATCTCGTCTTAGATACCTGTGAAGTTAAAAATCACTGGTTCAGCCCTTCTTGGATGATTAGCTTGTTCATTTATTTTACTTTTTCAGAGCTGATTCCAGGAACTGAATAGAGTTGCTGGCTCAGTCAGCCAACCAGCTCAAAAAGAACCTGAGTTCCTGACATGATATAAATGTGCTACATGTTCACAATCTCAGTTCATTTTGCAGATCAAACATGATGATCAGCTCATGTTATAAACAAAAGAGTCTGGAGTGGCAGTGCATGCAGCCACTAACACGTCAGATCCACCTTAAACAACAAAAACGCTGCTGTGCTTGGACTCGGTCTCTTCAACTTGATGTCAGTCGTGTGTGAACATCCGGATCCATAACCACTTGTGCTTTTGTCTGTGATCGTCAGCCGACCTATGGCACCATCGAGAGGGAGGATCTGGAGAAGTACATGTTCAGCTTCGATGCCTTCTTTGGAAACCCCAAAGCCATGACGCCCGGGGTCAGAGTTCACTTCACTGCCTGCAAGGAGAAGGTGAGACACGTTTGTTCACGCTGACACGAGCAGAGAGCGAAACCTGAGAAAAACACTGACGAGAAGGCTCCTTTGACGTGTAATCGCTTACAGTTTGACCATTAAACTTGAGCTCAGAAACTTCAGGTGGACTCACTGATGAACTGCTGAGAATTTAGAGGTCAAAGTTCACTTTGATCTCACAAAGAAAAAAAAAGCAAAACTCAAAGAGTCAAAAGCTGAAATGAAAAAAGTTACACACTGATGTCTGATAGAATAAAGTGATGAGACTTTATATCCAAACTTTCGCTGTGGATGTGAACTGAAATTTGATGGTCGTTTTAATCACGAATCTCTAGTCTGATTTCAGATTAAATTTATTGTTAAATTTCCAAAGATCATCTCCAAAAGATTAGAGTCGATCTCTTCTCATCCTTCCTGCTGAATCCAGCTGTTTCGATGCTTAAATGTTCTTCACAAACCTCACTTTCACTGAGTCTAATTGCTTGAATCTGCAACAGATTCTCCTTTTTCCAGTGTTGTTAATGTGATGATTGTGTTTCTGAACAGAATAATCTGATAGCAACGGATGTGAAAGTGGCTCCAGGTGGAACTGAGAACGTGGACACGGAGATCTACGAGGCGGTGGTCAGTCAGCCCATCGCCGAGCCTCAGGTCAGTTCACACACTTTAACTTGTCGACCCCTCGCCGTCGCTCCTGCTTCCTGTCAACGACTCCGTCTGTTTCCGTGGGTCTGCAGCCAGGCGAGCGTCAGTACCCCGGTCAGGTGTACGTGAACATCGGGCCGCTGAGGACCAACCTGACGTTTGACAGGAAAGACAGCACGGTGACGCTGCTGAAGAACGACCAGGTGCTCATCAACCTGCTGACCGACATCGTCACCGAGAAGAGGAGAGCCACCAACATCAAACCCAAAATCCCTTCGACCTTCAGTCACACAAAGGAGAGCAGGGAGCAGGTCAGAGTGCGCCCTAATCACATGACTCTTGTTGTCAGGGTAACGGTGATCCTTCAGGATAACATGGATTCTCTTCTGTCTATGCCGCCGCAGGGAGTCATCATCAGCCTGAAGGACAGCGAAGGCGTCATCAAGTCAGACAAACATGGTGAGCTTTCCTTCGACATCAAAGAGAACTTTAGCGACGTTGAGTTCACCGCTGAAGACGTCAATGAGGAGGTCGAGTTCACCGTTGTCATGGTGAGGATGTGGCTGAGGGGCGGGGCTTATTTTGTACTTCTCGAGCTGTTTTACAATCTTTGCTTTATGCTGAAATAAAGACTGTTTAGATTTCAGCAGTTGATCTGAAACATAAATATCTTTTTGTTTGTCCTCAGCTCAGAGCGGGGAAGCGGGCGATCAGGATTCAACGAGTCAAGGAGCCCCTCCTCTTGACCCTCTGCTCCGCCACCACTGCTGTCGCCGCCGCCGCAGAGGAGGCAGAACCCCCAACCATGGATGGGGAAACTGACAGCGATTCTTCCAAGTCACTCCGAGGAAAGGCCAAGCTGGAGCTGGGGCCCAACATGAAGCTGGACTCTGAACTGTACGAAGGCATCGTCAGCCAGCCGATCATCGAGCCGACGGTGAGCGACGTTCACTTCACAGGACAAAGCAGCTGCCTGACATGTTTTCATCCTGTCAGCTCAGCCAGCTGAAGAACCCAGTGAATGTGTTGTATGCTTGTGGAGTTTAAGAGCTCCGCCTCCAATGTCTGATGTGATGAATAGAAACACAAACGAGTCCATGCGAGGGCGTCCCGGTTTTCAGCTGATCCTGATGTTTAGTCAGAAGGTAAAGAAATCACAACTGTGTCTCTCTGCTCATTGCAGCCCCACATGCAGGGTTACCCGGGTCAGATCCACGCCAACATCGGCCCCGTCAAGACCAATGTGACCTTTGACCACCGGGACTGCGGCGTCACGCTGCTGAAGAACGACCACGTCCTGATCAACCTACTTGTTGACATAGTGACCGGGAAGAGGAGAGCAGCCAACATCAAGCCCAAAATCCCCTTCACCTTCAGCTACACCAAAGAGAAGAGAGAGCAGGTAACACACCTGTTTGCTGACCATCCATCACTGCAACCTGTCGTCCTCTGAGGGTCTGCAGGTGTCGGGACGGACAGAGTCTCTTTAGGATTTGTTCTGGTTTGTGTTTCAGGGCATCATCACCTGTCTGGGAGCTGAGGAGGGCATCATCAACTCTGATGAGCACGGCGAGCTGCCTTTCGACATCTGTGAAAACTTCAGCGACACAGAGTTCAACACCACAGACATCCATAAGGAGGTGGAGTTCACGGTTGCCATGGTGAGTGACGGAGAGGGAACCAGGGGGGAACAGGAAGTGAGCGAGTCTTGTCCTGATGCCTTTGCTTTGTTCGGCAGGTCAAATCAAAAAAGAGAGCAATCAGATTAATGAGGACAAAGAGGGTTGAGGACAAAATCCTGGTGGAGCAGAAAAGACGAGAGGAGGAGGATAAGAGGAAGAAACGAGAGGAGGAGGAGAGGAAGAAACAGGAGGAGGAGGAAAAAGACGTGGAGAGGAGAAAGAAGGAGGAGGTAGCAGCAGCGCTGGCAGCAGCCAAATGCAAAGTGAGACAACATCAATAAAATGAGATAATGCAAATGTTTCACTGACAAAAACTGATTTTGGTCTCTTTAAGTTTCCTCTCTGTGTTCGGTTTTAACCTCCGCTGTACATTTAGCTTCCCTGCTCAGCTCTCATTTGCTGTGACCCACTCGCATCATTTGATCCTCAGGTGGCTTTACGTCGTCACACAGCCTTTTTATTTTGTTTCTGCAGGATGTTTTGATGCGTGTGAGGATGAAAATGTTTTCACATTAGTGTCGTATCCTTTGCGATCTTGACACGCTAAGCTTGAAGCTCAGATAACTTTTGTGTTAAGTTTTAGCTTAATTTTAGATTTTCAACACTGAACAACAAAACATCAACGCTCTCAGAAGTTTCCCCAAATGTTCTCGAAGATCAAGTCCAGTTTTCACATTTGTCCTCTTTGACAGTTAATGTAATTTTTCCTCCACGACTCACCTGAAACAAACTGTTAGAGTGAAGTTTTGTTGAAGTGTGTCTGACTGCTTGCTGGCTTCCTGTCTTCCTGCAGTGGACACCACTGGGCTTCAAAATGAGAGACCCAGACACACTGGATGACATCAGCAAAGAGCGGTTTCAAGGTACCATCCTCAAAGCCATTTCCAAAATCATCAGAAAGATCAAAAAGGAGCTGGGAGAGGAAGGAGGAGCAGGAGAAGGAGGTGCTGAAGGTGGATCAACTCTCCTTAGACTGGTAAAAAAAACAACACTGTAAAATCCTGAAATATCCTGGAAAGCTTTGGAGCTTGTCATCTAATGTTTTGCAAGCCCCTCAAAAATAAAAATACATATATTGTGTATGAATATTTTATCAGGATGAAATCAAAGCGGAGAAAGTGGATGAAGAGGAGATGAAAGAGGCGGGGGAAAAGTTGGGGATTAAAAAGGAGGATGAGGAGGTGAAGAATCAGTCTGCCACAGCTGAAGGTGGAACCAAACCGGACCCACAGTTGGGTCGGCTGGTGATGACCATTGATGGTCAGCAGAAACAGCTTCCATTCGGTCCCAACGACTTGCTAACCACCGCCACCATGTTGGATGGAGACAAGGTGAGAAATCGTGATGTCACAAAACTATTTGTTCCTCCAGGAGGAAATGATGCGTTCGTGTTCAGACAAACTGTTGGTATGAATTTCAAACGCAGCCATCTAACTCACAATGAACCTGCACCATTCAGCCGCACTGAGAGGCTTGACTGAACCACAAAACACAACCGTGATCTCCACAAATGTGTGCCAGCAAGAATCCATGAAAGAAAGGCCGCCATTTCCAATTTAAGCCCTGCCAGAGCTGTCTTAAGAGAATGACTGCACATGAGAATCGGCACTGTAGATTAGACACTGTCAAGCTGTTTTTATCCTGGTGGATCTTTAGGAAGGTTTGAATGAATAACTTCCACTGAGGCTGCAGCACAAGTCAGACCAGATTGAAATGGAAACAAGATAAACATTACAGATGGGTTTTCCTTTTTCAGTCAGCAGCCTTTGCTGTACTGAAAGAACCACCAGGTTTTTAATTCCTGACTCTGAGTTGTGTTTGACCTGTAAGGTGCGTTTCAACATCGCCACGCATCGAGAGACCAAGGAGGAACGAGCGACCTACGTGGAAATTCTCCCCGACTCCTTTGAGGAGTCCACCGAACAGCGTCGGCATGTGAGACTTTTAATGACTTTGTTTGAGTCAAAGCATCAATGTGAATCTCAAACCCAGTGTCTTTTAACTGTTTGGGTGTGTGATGTTGTTCTCCAACCAGGGAATCGTGATCGAGTTCTCTGACGACTCAGGGCTCATCAAGTGCACTCAGAACCCTCAGCTCTTCTTCCACATGTCAGAGGTGATCGAGAAGAAAAAACTGGAGCTCAATGAGAAGGTTGAATTCAGTGTCGTGCCGGTGAGTCCTCCTCGTCTTCCTCATGTCCACAGTAACTTTTCTACAAGAGTTGAAGTTGAATAGAACTATGGCAAGCGTAACTATCCTTGGCCTTAAGCAGTTTCAAACAGCAGAAAGCAAGTACTTCATTCAGATAGTCATCAGTGTTTTTCTCAGATAGACTGGTTAAACACTAAAAGACTGGTTTTAACTATCAGGTGTCTCTGATTTTAAGCTGTATTGTATTTTAAACATATCTGAGTGAAAACATGTCTACTGTTTTTCACCCAGCATGAAACAGCAGAGGGGGGGAACCAGGCCATCAGGATAAAACGCTACACCGAGAGTGTTTTCCTCCCTGTTCGTAAACTGGGAAGCGTCGGGGCAAACAAAGGAAAGGTGAGGAGGACAGGATTTATGTTTGAACTGCTTCTGTGTGGCCATTTATGTGCAAAAATATTTGTACTACATTAACTCAGCATCCACATCTATTTAGTAAGAGATGATAAAAATAAAACGATGTTCCAACAATGTAATTTAAAGCTGTGCTTAGCTTTCATCTTAATTTTGTTTTTCTCATTGGCAGATGACCATCAAGCTGACGAAAGCCTCAGAGGACAACGAGTGAGTTTTGAATAGAAGTTATTGATAATATGTTGTAACACAGTTAGTGTTTGCTAAAATGCAATTTAAAAATAGAGATGGTCTGCTAGAATAATCACTAGGTAAAGTGTAAAGTGAGTGTGTAAGTGAGTAAATGAGCTACTGCACCGTGGCATCTGGTAGGGCTGACGTAAAATTGGATTTTTGCTACACGACTCACATAAGAATTCCTGATTATGTTGTTTTTGTGATTTCTGTGTAGAAATTAGAGGAAAAAAGCTAAATTAACCTGAATCTATGATAAAGGGAGAACAGAAGAAAATGAAATGTCTTAAGAGGCGCTGTATTAAATACACAATATTGTCATTTCTGTGTTGTTGACAAAATATCAGTAACTTATTTTCATCAGTACCAGTTGTGCATCTACACAGCATGTAAAGACAATCACATCTCATAAAATTCTTATTTCTGCCATTTCAGGAAAGAAAAAACAGAGACAAATAAGTTGAAGGCGGTGGTGAAAAATCTTAGATCTCAAGACAGCAAGACCAGCACTGACAGACGGGATTACAGTTCCACACGTAAATACAGCCGCAGCAGGAGCAGGAGCAGGAGTCCGAGTCGGGGAAGGGCCAAGAGTAGAAGCAAGAGTAGGAGCAGGAGTCCACCCAGAGACCAGTTTGGACGTATCATGAAAAAGAGACACAGTACCAGTGTTGACCGAGACCGTAAAAGCAGCCGGTACAGACGAAGCCGAAGCAAAGAGAAGTCAAGCAGGCGCAGCAGAAGTCGCAGTCGAAGCCGAAGCTCCAGCAGGAGCCGCAGCAGGAGCAGGGAGAGAAGCAAGGACAGGGCAGGCAAGAGAAGGAGCAAAGTCAGCAGAGAGCAGGAAGAAAGTTACAAGAGGAGGAGGGAGCTGAGCCCTCCTCCTAGACGTGCTGGAGTCATGGACGATGAGCTGGCAAGGAAAAAGCGGGAGCTGGAGGAGCTGAACGAGATGATTGCCTACAAAAAGTCACTGGTGGAGATAGACCCTGGACAGAGGACATGCATAGACTACGACCATGGCAGGATTGCCGTCCCACTGACTGATTACAAACCAATGCGGTCCATCTTGAAGAAACGACCGGAGGGACCTGAGTACCATCCCCGTCTTTCTCAACTTTATGACGATACGTATTACGAACGGCCGTACGGTCCTTACCAAGATCGACGGTATGGTGACCGCTACAGTGATCCGTATGCTACCCGCTCTTACAGTGACCGTGCTTATGGCGACCGTCCCTATGGTGACCGTCCTTATAGTGACCAACCTTATGAGCATCGTCTCTATGCAGGCCCTCCACATGCCAGCCAGGGTTACACTGATCGCTACGACGTGTATGACGAACCTTATGATGATCACTACTATGAATCAGCATATGCAGACCGACGATATGATGATCCATATCGTCCTGTCAAGCGGAGCCAGTCTCCAGAACCCAGTGGTTCCTCACCTTCTCCTTCTGGCCAAGTGCCTGTTACCTCCACCCAATCTCCCTTGAAACAAATGGTGTCATCCCAACCCCCTTTCAGGCCTCCTTCTCCAACAGAACCACCCCCTAGAAGCCCCTCTCCTAAACTGCAAAACGCAACACCCCGCCAGTCGCCTCCGGCCGAGAAACCACCCCTTGATCGCTTCCTTGATATGCTGAATAAGAAGGTGGATGCCGAAAAGAGAATGGAACCCATTTTTGTACATGATGACCTTTTGCCTCATGAGCGGGCACTTCAGGATGGCAAGGGTTTTTCTCGGATCGTGGGATTGGCTCAAGAGCGACCCGGCAGCAGTCTAGCGCTGCAACAGGAAAAGAACCAACTAAGCCCTAAACGGTCCTCAGTAGAGAGAACAAGTGAGGCACCAAAGAGCAAGACAGAACCCTACGACAAGATCCAGAGTCTACTCCGTACTATTGGCCTGAAACTGAGCACAGGTGATGTGTCCAAGCTGGCAAGCAGAGCCCAAGACAAAATCTACAGCCCAAAGTCCTCATCCACAGAAAGGGAGACTTTGTCATCCCCAAGAGAAGAACCACGAATGAGTAGAACAGGCTCTGTTGAATCAGATCACATTCACTCCCCCTCCCCTGTCAGGTCCTCCAGTTTGGAGCCATTCATCGGACACAAAGCTATCTCAGAATATGAGGGTTTTCTGGATCAGCAGGAGTTGGAGGCACTTAAGAAAGCGCAGCAACTGCAGAGTCTTACCAAGACAATAGGGAGTACACCATCCACCGCTCCCTCTGTGAAACCTCCCCCAGGGCCTCCACCTGCTCATTACCAGCATCCATGCCCGCCAGTCTGCTGGCCTCTTGGAGTCACTAGCCAGATTCCCTCGACACAGGGCACCACAGCCATTGGCATGGGGACTCAGGCCCCTTCTGCAGCTGTTCAATCATCTCAAAGACCTCCCTCTGGCTCTCCTTCTGGGCCTTCTGCACAGCGTCTTGGACAAACTCCCCCAGGGCCTCCTCCTGGACCTCCACCACGTCGTCCTCCTGGACAACCTCCTCCAGGGCCACCTCCTGGACCTCCACCACGGCGACCTGGACAACCTCCTTTTACATCATCTTCCAGTCAAGGAGTCTTTTCTTTTATTGGCCATCCCTCTGCAGTTTTGCAACCTCTAACCACCACAGCAGTAACACCAATACCCCCATCTTCCATTCCAGCCACATCAAGTCCAACAAGCGATGATCAGTCAACGATCTCTACAACGGTTGCCAGATGCCTGAAGGTTATTGAGACAGTAAAATCTCTGGCTGTGCAGCCATCTGCCAAACCAGTCAAAACAGTCCAGTTCAATTTACCCCTGGAGTCTCATTCAGCCTGTCCTGAGATCTCAGCAGAGTCAGACGAGGACATAAAGACCAAGCAGAAGGAGAAGGTATGATCACCAGAGGTACTACATCATCCAAATCAAAGTAAAGCAAAAGTAACATGTACTGCTAAATTTAGTAGTAAAGACCGGATAATTGCATCAGTTGGATATGTATGGTTTCAATCATTAATTACAGGAGTGTCTTGTTGACCATAAAAAAATTATAAAATCTCCCTCTTTTCTTTTGAGCATTTGGTTGAGGATTTATATTTGCTGAGAGTAATCCAAATATTTTTTTTGTCTCTGCAAAAACAATAGCCTTGATAAGGTCTTTATGTTTATGTTGTAGCTGGATTTGTACAACCAGAGGATTTTGGAAAAGAGGGAGCAGAGGTACAAGGAGATGCTGGCCCACAAGAAAGGAGAGAAGAACAAGGATGGCACACTGATTTCTCCAGGTATCAGACTTATGTAATTACATATTTATCAAAATAAACTACAGTAGCCATCTCAAAACCGCAGGGATTTGTAAGTTAAACATTCAGGAAGGTTATCATCTTAGCATGCTAGTTCGTCAAACGTATAATCTTTTAAGTCAACACTTAATAGCTGCATGCTATTTGTTTCTTGTAAGCTTAAAGGCAAAAGATATTGTTTTCGTCTGTTTTGAGCAGGTTAAAATAGATTTCTTTATCCCAGACAGTTAGCAAGGTTTTGGTGAAAAAAAAAAACAGAAATAGACATCTCCTAGATGACTTGTGCGTTATTATGGTGTTTTTGTGTGTACGTGTGTGTAATAGAATTCGGCATTCTTAGCAAAAGTTTTGTCCTGGAAGCGACCTTGCTAGTATTCATTCTTCCAGTGACTATTGTGCTCTTCCAATTGGACCGAAATATGTTTACCTTAACAAGGAGCTGCAGTCAGCTGTGGCGGAACTTTGCACATAGATAACGTCAAACCCCGACAGGAAGCCGTTAGTCCGTCTTTAAAAAGTTACCAAGATGTCTGAAGTGCATTGCAGTGCTGCAAAGGTCAGTTGCTCTTCCAACACACACTTAGCCGAGCCAAGGGGTTCGTCCCAGCAATCAAGACAAGACGCCAGCTGCAATCTCAACTCCACAAAGTAACGTCTTTTTTATCTTCATACAGTGACTTTTGATATCTAGTTTTAAAAGAGCATTTGAGAAAACAGCTTAGTCTCATGAAATCATGAAAGGTAAAGTCAGACTTGTCTTTTCTGTAGGTGTTGCTTGAAATTCACAAATACCAATGCTGATACAACGCCTGAGGTCAGACCGACACTGTTAATGTTTTCTTGACTTTGTTGACACAATTTGTTCAGTACCATAAAATGACTGAAGTGTGATACCCAGCCGTACTAATTAGCCAGACTAATATTTATAGTGATACTTTTCAGGAAAGGTAGTTTTGCTAGGCTCAGGTATACTGTTTCCTGCTTAGATACTGTTAAGACTCAGTATTCACTCAGCAAGTACAGCTTTGCACTTCCTCAGAATTCATCCTTCATCACATTAAGTCTTATACATTACCCGTAGAACTGCATCGAGGTAGCTGGTACCATGTAGGGTTTGTACAAACTGCAAGGTAGAGACTACCATTAACCAAAATAAGTACAACAACCTTTTTTAAATCTTATTCGTGAACTCAGGTCCACCTACTGAAAACAAACTACACAAATCCAAGCCATGTTTGTAAAAAGCCTTCCAAATCTTTTAGTAAACCTTTCTACATCAAGACATCACTCCTTAGAGCATAACTGCATAACGTGGAACAGCTCTCCTTCTATATTTGATATTGTGCACTAATGTAGGTTTCCTATTTTAAGTTAGTCAAATTCTCCAGATGTTTTATTTTTGTTGCGTGCAGAATGAAGTTTTTCAAGTCTTTCAGCAATGTCTATTTGAGGGTAAGTCAAGTCTGCTCAGTCCTGTTCGCATCATGCTGAGATCATGAGAATGGCTCAGGATATCCAGAAGACTGTTGAGCTCAACGAAGCATTCCTAATATATTTTAAATGAAAGGAGTTATTATTTTATATGTTAGGTTAATATATTTTGGTGAGACTGTCAGCCAGGTAATATACTGCTTAAAGTAAAGAGCCAGCACTGCTATCAAACTATTCGTGCCATGACATGTGATTTCATGTCGTGTCTACCCCGGAGTTTTTATGCCACTGACAATCAGAACGTTTTAACAGATAGTTTTGATAACTTACTCAGCAGTTTGAGAAATTAAATATCATATCAGGCTGTGATCCTTAATTTGAACTGTATACGTGTAAAGCTATTAGCTACAATGCTATGCAGTACATTTGTATCCTAAATCAGTGGCACCATTTCATTATGTCAGCAGTAGTTAAGGAAACACTTTCAAATCTTTCTTACAATTTTTAAGAAGGGTTGTTATGCACCAAGTCACCGATTTGATTCATGTAAATTCATGTTAGAAGGTGATATTAAGGGTATGTGAATGAGGTCAGGACTGAAGTGCAGAGGTAAGGATGGCATGTTTGCAGAAATGGCCACATCACAAAAGTTTCTGAATTTCAGACAGTTTATTTGGTACATTTTTGTCCAACAGGTTTTATCAACCAGAGCTGGTAAAGTAGTTAGTATATCTAATCTTTGCAACCAATGTTCGCTCAGGAAGCTGCGCGGCAAGAGTTTTTACCATCATGAAGACGTCGTCAGTCAAATGTCGTTATCTTTAACAGTGTCAGACGCGATTTATCAGCAGTCCATCATTAACACAGTAAGTGGTCACCTCTATATTTAAGATTGAGAAATACTGTAATACGTTTTTTTAGAGTGGCTTTTTATTTAGGAACATGTGAACGTACTGTACATACGATTTTGTTGAAACTAAATTTTTACATTTGAGTAAGATATATCAACTGTACTTCTCTAATATCTAAACATAACTGTGAATGAGGACTTTTTGCATTCCCGGGTTTGAACACCTTGTCCTCTCAAACTGAAACTAATGCTAGCTCAGGATGCTAACAAAGAGAGCCTTTACCGTAGGAGTTGTGTACACACTGTCATCGTGATTACTCAATGAAATTATGTTCCATAATTATCATCACGAAAATAGATTAAGTAGTAATATGCAGCATCTTGTCCCAGCTAACTTTGAATACTTTCAGCCTAGCCTACCAAGTGTATCACATTAATATCTGAAGCTAGTTAACTTTACTTGGAAGTGAGACCGTTTGGATTCTGGGCTATCAGTCCTTTGCGTGTCAGTTCGTGAAACTATCTACATTAGCTCAGGAAGCTAATGTAGAGATGTTATATCGTAACTTAGGAATCGGTTGCTGGTGATCTGTCATCAGTACGGTAAGTAAATTTATCCCTAGCATCAATGACGTGACTTTTGAATATCATGGTTTTTATTCTTAATCACAATTTTGAGGTAAACGAAAAAACTTTCAACAGCTAAATTAAACCTCTTTTTTTATAAATATAGAAACTGCAATAGGGGAATTCACCATTACATCAGAATTTTAAAGCAGAACTCACCATTCTGGGCTGTGAACTTGCCCGTCATTTCAGTGTGTGAAATTCCTGTTAGCTCAGGGAGCTAACGTGGAGAGTGTCTAGCATTATTTAGCGGTCTACAGTTAGGTATGATTATCTCTGATAGTTCATCATTAATGTTAATGTTCAGTGAAATTGAGACTTAAATGAGACTTTAATTTTAGTCAAGGATTTAGTCACTACAGCACAGCTGGTAAACATCTGAGGGTCTTAGCAAGCTTATTGTCTCCATTCAAAAGTGTTTAGATACAGTATAATACAGTTTAAGATGCTAACATATTTTTGAAGTCCTGTTAAGCACAAGGGCTCTTAAAATAGGACTTATGCTTGTGTTTTTTGTTTGTTTGTATTTTGGTTTTGTTCTGACTTTGATCCACACAAACACTTAACACGCACGATGATATATGAACAGTTTTGCTGTTCTATCACCCAACAACCATAGGCTATCTGTCTCTTATGTGCATTTAAATCCCCCGTGATCATACAGCGAGTCTCAACTTTGCCTTTAAACATGCTGCTCAGGTAACCTCTGTTCACAAACTGCAGCCCTCTGACCTTCACTGGATATATAATAAGACTACTAGTTTAGATCAGATAGCCCTGGACTGAAGTGGGGGATGATGAGGTCCAGTGTGGAGTTAGGGAACAGAAATGGAAAACAGAAAATATCTTTAAAGTCCTGTAGAGAGGGATGGATGATCATTTTTAAAATTTGAAAGAAAAATAGACCATTTTATCAACTTTCTAAATGCTATCCATCCGACACAACACATGAACTATTTTGTGGTTTACATCAAGTTATTTTTTTGTTGCCAATTTGGTTGTAGGTCGTGTTCCCGTACACAGCCAGCATTTTCAAATGGGGTCTGTACGAAAACTCAGCAAATAGCTAGGAACGCAGTATAAATGAACACCTAAAAGCCATACAAGCTGTTCAGCTCTTTACTACGGTGTGAAATATTTTACCATACAGTGGCAAAAGTTTGGGTGCCCCAAGTCGAAGTTCTGTTACTGTGAATAGCTCAGTGAACAAAAGATGACCCAAGTAATATTAGAGAGAAGAAAAGAAAAGGGGCACGATTAAAGTCAAGTCATCCTGGGAGATAACTTTGACCGAATCCTCAAACCTAAACTAGCTTGCCAGGGCCACAGATTGTTGCGAAGGCCAGATAACATATTTTAAAGCTTTATAATTACTGATGCTTCAGATATAGTTCCAGCATTCAGCTGAGCTCGTTTAAGGAACTGCCTAGCCACTCTTAAAATAAAAATAAATAAATAAATAAAGTTTTCTGCGAGGAGATTATGTTCCTAAATGCACCTCAGAATCCTACATGTGCAACCTCAAGTTCACGCTGAAAGTCGGACCTACACATCAACAAGTCTTTAGATAGACTTCAGAAGAGCACTGCATGCAAGACAACGTAAGAATACCTCAGAAGTGGGAGTCTAAAAAAACGACCATTAATTTACCTAAACTAAAGACTCTTTGCTGGATTCAAATGTTTACAAGCCTTGAATCTTGCTAAAGTACTAACCGTGCAGGGTGATGAAAATAAAAATATAGCTTTGCTTGAAATATGTAAAAGTTGTGACATCTATAACTTTACCAAACTTTGCCCAAACTTTTGCGTTGAATACAGCAGTAAGGGACACAAGAGGGTTTGAAATCTAAAAGAAAAGTTGAACATTGCAGTGGTTGATGGTTTTTTTTGTCTCAACAGTGAAGGTAGGTAATATTTTTGATCTCTTAATTGCACTGAATGGCAAGGCTGAGAATGTTCTTATTGATTTTAAAATGGTGAAAACCCGTCTTAAGCTACACATTCAGCCCTAATGTTTGTTTGTGATTAGTAGCTTGTCTTTTGATCGTACTTTTAGTGTGTTTTGGGGTTATCAATATAACAAAATCGTTAAACTAGACAGTGTAGAACTTGATAAAAATTTCTGATGCAAAAAATAGTCCAAGTCAATTAAATATTTATTGATATGAAGCAATGTAAACCTTTACTAAATAGGAAGCTGCTAATAGGTTTAAGAAGTTAATTAGAAAAAAGTCAGCAAAACAGAAAGAAAAGGTCTGATTTAAATAGCTAAGAACAAGTTGAGAGGGGTTTTAAATATTTAAACAGAACATTTTGCAATATGCACGTCAATATTAAATATTGATGATTTTGGCCTGGAAAAAAAAACTGGTTCCACAAAGATTAGGTCACTTTGGTCCAACATTCAGACTTAATGGATGTCTGAGTTCAGTGGACATTTGTTCATCTTCTTTCACAGTTTCTGCATTTTGCCCACATTGGATTTGCTAGAAGACAATTTTGATTTTTGTGTCTGACTAGTTTGCATTGATATTAGACTGGTATAAGAGCATAACTGATACCTGACAAAGTTTACAGACTGGAATAATTGATCTTTGTGAAACCAGCCTGAGAAGTGATCGTCCAAGCATAAGATACCCAGAATAAGAGAAAGTTTGGGATCAAGTATGCCTTCTGAAAATGATTCATAAGACTTTGAGACTTACAAATTCATTGTGTTAAAATTTGTAGGCAAGCCAGTCAGCAGCGAGCCGAAGAACGTTTGGATTTGTGGTCACTCGCTGGTGTACTGGGCAGAATCGCGGGCCAATTCTCCGGAGGTAGGTATGCAGCTAGGCATGAACCCTAGCAAAGTGGCCATCTGGTGGAAGGGCACCCAGGGAATGACTTGGCCCCAGCTCCTGCCCCAGCTCCACCAGCTGAAGGTCACCTGGCCTAATCCGGACGTCCTCATCATGCACCTGGGGGGAAACGACCTAAGCACTGACAGCCCTACTGACCTGCTGGCTTCTGTCAAGAAGGACCTGACCTCCATGAGAAGTATCTTCCCACAGTGCATCCTTGTGTGGTCCAACATCCTCCCCCGGAGGACGTGGCGCCACTCGGCTGACAGCCATGAGGTTGATCTTGTTCGTACCACAGTGAACCGAAGGATCCAGAACATTATCTCAGAGCTGGGTGGAACCTCGCTGACCCATGACAACATCCGGTGCGGCGCCAACACGGGTCTGTATCGGGCAGACGGCATCCATCTGTCCCCCAAAGGCATCGATGTTTTCAATTTGAACCTTCAGGAGTTTTTGGAGAAGTGGGAGATGGCCTCAGAGAAAAGCTAAGAGGGGTATCATTTATTTTTGGTCTTTTTATGTTGCCTTCTTCATTTCTCATGATAGCTAGGCAGTTCCATTGCTTTAAATAGCTGTAATGGTTTTATTCAAGCTCATGAACTCCATCTTTAAAGAATTCAGTCTAGTGTGTAGTTCCAGCTTACCGTGTAGGATCTGCTGTTATAAATGGAAAATATCTTCGTCTGTCCTGAAACAATAAATTAAATATTAACTGATCTGCTGTTGTATTTTAGTCTTTTCATTTGTTTTAGAATGCGATGTGGAATGCTACCATTATGGATGATACTTTTAAAAAAAGTACTAATGAAATACACAGTTCATAATGATATGTTGATACACATGGAGATATTTTCAATTTAAAAAAAATATTTTTTTATTTCTGCAGGTAAATGCGTTTTAAATAAAAAATGTGTGATATATAATCCAACATTTAACACAATGTTGCTTCGTATTTGTTTTGTTTTCGTGGTTGAAAATTAAAATCAGTCAAATCTTTGTAATATATTTTTATTTTCTACTGAAAGTGTCACAGTAACAAGCTCGACAGTGAAAATCTGGTTCTGTAAAATCCTGTTTTGTTTTTGAATATAGGCTGATCATTTGCAGTTTCATAACATCTTAATAGTTATTTTGTTTTTTAGTAAATCTTAAAACTGAACTAAAGTACACACACTTGCTCCTCAGGAGATTATTCATTTATCTTTTTGAAATTTCTCTGAAATTGGTAAAACATTGTAGTCAGTAATTGTTGTACCTGATAACAACAAAAGCACCTAATTGTGATACCACAATACTGTCACTTTAAAAGCTTATGGTTAAACTCAAATACCAATGTTGTTCTGTAAATGTGTTTACCAAATCACATTTGATAGGAAGCTAAGTTTCCATCGATGTTCATTGATAACCACGAGAACGATCACTTTTGTCTCCTCAGAGTTACTGGTTGCTGGATAGAGGTGATCTTCAGTTAAAATGCGCATGAGTGCGTGTCTTCAGTGTTGTCTTCAACTTGTTAAACTCATAACATTTTAACAATAACATTTATTTTGTACTTTTCAATCAGAGGGTTAACAGGAAAGTAATATGTAATATGTGTTTGATCAGATTAACTTCTGCAAATGCTGATCAACTTTTATCACGTAACTAAAAAAACAGACATTTTTAATGAGGTTTTATTTGACATTCTCCTTCTTTCAAACCGGTCATCCTCCCACAGTCAAACTTTTGTTCTGTGCTGCTGCCGTACCCTTATTCTGAAATTTGACTTGTTTTGCAGCTACTGAATAGTAGACAGGAGCTGACAGGAGAGGAGGTGTTTCAGTGGGTCGCCCAGATGCTTGTTGATGTTGATCCAGTCCAGCAGTTGTCATAAACAGACAAAGTTTCCCATACAGAGTCTGATTGAGCCGATCACTGTTTTAGCACCATGTAAGGTCACTTTATTCTCCTCTGAAGTTCCCACGCTGTGTTGTTTCTGTTGGACCAGGTGAGTTTTTGTTTCCTCTGCAGGTTCCAGCCCTCGCTCAGGATGATGACTCAGCAGGTAACTGAATGCTAAACAAACACTGGACACTTTCCCTCCTCTGGTGATGCATTACAGATTCATCCACAACACTGAGAAGATATTTGAAATTGACATCCAGCTGTCACAGGCAGTGGGCTTTAATCTGAGAACCTCCAGACCAATCAGGGGACCTATTTCTCATAAATTATAGTGACTTATCGTGTCTTCATCTCTGTGTGATTTCTGTTCGAACAGGAAAATATGTACAGATATTTATTGTTACTAGTATGGTAGTTAAGTTGTATAGAATGTGACTTTCTTTCTGGAATACTTGAAGAATTTACAGTGTCTAACCACAACAATCCTTCACCTGGTTGCAGTTTGTTTATACATGCGAGAAAATGCCAGTGCCTCACTTTTGTGGTGAACTAAGAACACCCCAGTGTCAATAAAGAAGGTCCTTAAAACAGCAAACTGTGGCACAGACCCTCCTCAAGGCAGGTTGTCAAGGTAAAGTGATGAATCAGCTCATTTTGCAGTATGTGTATGTAAAGGAAACGACAAAAGTACCTGCCTGCTCACACTGAGTGAAAACTGGGATGGAAACACCTGTATAATGTAAATAATGCAAAACTACAGTCCTGCAACTGACATCAGAGGTTGGGAAGTTTACTGATGTTCAGCAAAACAATTAAAAATTTTTACAAGATTTTTTGTCAGTGCTGTATTTTTGTTCACGTTGGTTTCTGGTCTCGGGAGGTTAAAATTACAAGGAACTCTGGAAATGTTAGTACACCTTTAGAGCTCTTGTACAGTTTGCTGCCGTGCAGTTTCAATAAGCCTTCATGTTACTCTATAAAATCTCTTTATTAAAGTGCGGCACCAGACATTACACAGGAACGGACCAAAGTACAGCTGGAATTTTAATATTTGAAACAGCAAATTGTACAAAGACTAAAATACTTCAGGCATATATATTTCATATTCCTCAAAAAGGAAGTTAAATTTGAAACCTTGAATTAAAAAAAAGAAAGGACACTGTAAATTAAACTTTTCTGCTAATTTTGTTATTCGCTCGACAAGAAGAGATGCACTCAGATGACATTTAATGTTGGATCTTATCAGCCATCAGTATTTCTCAGCATATGAACAAAACTCACCCAAACCATCCTGGTTTCTCTTTTCACTGTGAGAAAAACCATCATCTCTGGTTTGCTCAGGTGTTTAATACAAGGTGAAAAACATTTAAAAGCTTCCATCCAAAGATTTCTATCTTCTTCTTTCTAACGGACACATTCAGGCTGTGGAGTCTAATAGGGAGGAGCTGGTGGAGACTTTGGACTGAGACCTTTCATTGTTTTTTATTATCATTATTTTTCCAAACCTGAAAACCATTTACATCCGCAGTAACGAGGAATCCAGGTGTTTTCATTGTCTTCTGTCCACATTAGGAGTGAAACTCCTAAACATGTAAGCAGTTAAATCTCTTCTTTACAAAAAAAGACAACAAAACAGTATGGCGGCTAACATTTGGTAGAAAGTGAGACATTCAGTCAGCTGATTTAGTCATTAATTTATGGTCACAGATTTGCTTCAAAATATGTTAATGAGAGGTGTTTTTAACTTGTAATGCTTTTACTATATTTTGCTTTAAACATTTTTGTATTTTAATCCGGCAAAGAGTTGAATTGAGGACTTGTGATAGTATTTAACTGTGATAATACAGAAAAAAAGGTTTCTTTCACTTTGGGAAAATGACTCCTGTTAAAGAAGCCAAACACTCTGAGCTGTACTGGAAACAAATATCCTATCACTCAACTACTATTCTGGACTAAGTTGTCGAGCAAAAATGTGTGAAAATCCTCCACAAGTTGACACTGGAAGAGTTTTTGGTAATTGGTGATGAAGTTACTTATCCAACTGTCATCATACTTATGGAGTCTGTGTTTGGAAATGGAGGAGAGAAGAAAATTATCCAAATCAAGTGTTTTTTTAAATAAAAAAAATCTAAAACGAATCAAAGCGTTCGTGTTTTTGCTGTTCTGGTTATTTTCCTTTAATTTCACTTTAAAAGTTAAACTGATTTATGCAAATAAGTCTGGCTTATTTAAAGTCCATCTTAAAAAAAATGTCTTTTTAATCCTTTTAGATTTACATCATTGATCGTATTGTCTTCTTACTTAACGATGTTGGCCAATAAATAAATGTTTCTATTAATTATATCATCTTTAATCTACTTCTAGCTTGCAACTTTAAAAAACAAGCCTCCAACTCGCATCATTCGTGTCCAAAAACACTTGATACTTCCTGGTTTCTGTCATACGGCCCACCTTTCAGTGGTCCAATCAAATTGCTCCAAACGGTTTGTCCCGCCCACATATCCTATTTTTGCAGCATATGCGTAAAGGCGTCACAATACAGCTAACAAACAGTCTCAAAGGCGGCTACAGGTGAACTTCCCCGGAACAGATGGTCTGTCTTCAGAATTCTATAAGACCTTCAGCCAGCAGATGGCGCCTTTTCTCCTTCAAGTGTTCAATGAAAGTCTATCATCCAGTACTTTGCCTACTAGTATGACTCGAGGTTTGATCACATTGATCCCTAAACCACGGAAAGACCCTCTTTACATCGACAATTGGCGCCCAATCTACCTGTTAAATAATGACTGTAAAATTTTGGCCCTAATCCTCGCTAAAAGAATAAAAAAAGTTCTAGATTCTCTAATTGATGAAGCTCAATCAGGCTTTATGCCGAATAGACACATCACAAATAGCATAAGGCTGGTTTTAGACGTGCTTGACTACTCACACCTGATCTCAGATGACAGTTTTTTGCTTTTCTTAGATTTTTTTAAAGCCTTTGATACTGTTGAACATTCTTTCCTTTCTCATGCGTTACAGAAATTCGGCTTCGGACACTTCTTCTGTAATCCATCAAAACTCTTTACAATAATGCCAATTGTTCCATTAAACTTAAATTTGGTTCTTCTTCTAGATTTGATGTGAAACGAGGCGTTCGGCAAGGATGTTCGATTTCCCCTTATTTATTTTTACTTGCTGCTCAACTTTTATGTGAACATATTAAACACAGTAATCTGAAAGGTATTACCATTGCTGATAGAACTATCACTATGAGTCAGCTGGCAGACGACACGACCCTGTTCCTAAAGAATAGTTCTCAAGTACCTTTAGCTATTAGTCTTATAGATCACTTCACTAAAGCTTCTGGTCTTCGATTAAATCTTAAAAAATGTGAACTATTACCTATTAAAAATTGTTACGCTAATTTGATTTCCAATATTCAGATAAAAAATTCAGTTACTTATTTAGGTATCATTATTGATAAAAATGAATCCCAAAGATGTGCTAATAACTTCAACCCAATGATTGATGAGATAAAAAATAAATTTAATATGTGGCTTTTACGTGACTTATCTTTAAGAGGCAGGATTCTTCTTTCAAAGGCAGAGGGAATATCCAG
>JAPZDZ010000003.1:24387372-24400087 GCA_029783805.1 Acanthurus tennentii | reverse complement strand
GCCAATCAGAGCGCCCGGGCCAGGAACGGGCGCAGGAAGCTGAGACAGACCGAGTGACAGGCGTCTGAGTCCCGGGACTGAAAGGTCTTTTTTCTTTTTTTTCCATCCAGTCACCAACTGGATCCTGCAAAGAGCCTTCAGGCTGGAATTCATCAGGATTTCAAGGACAACAGAAGGACATTCAAGGGCTAAAATCCAAAGTTTAACTTGAGCATTAAAGCAGAGTCGTCTTGCAGCGTAGCAGAAAAAGCTTTTATTTAGTTTGCTGGCTGAAGTCGCTCGACTTCAGCAAAGAAACCAGAAAGAACGTTATAGAACATCAACAATATGAATATAGGATCTCTTAAAATTACAGCAAATAAAGGAGTTGGAATATCAGATATCCCTCGACTACGACTACGACTTCTCGACAACAAACCCAAAATCTCACCCTTACCACGTCCTTTTTAAAGACAAAAACAGAGCAGATGATGCAGCGGTGAGCCGATAATCGATCAATCAGTTATTGCAGTGATACTTCAGAGGCTGATGTCACATTTCACAGCTCGCACAAACATCTGCTCAAGGTTCAACCCGTCACTCTCTCCAGATGCATAGAAACATCCAACTCTACGAACATGTAAAAAACTTCAGTGAGTAAATGCAGAACTGAAAACTGCTACAGAAGAAGTGATGCATCCAATCATTTCTACGTGTCTTGAAAGTCGAATGAAGGCAGCGTCCATCATCCACTGAAATCAAGGCAGAACGTGTGACAAAGAAACAGAATCAAACAGATGAGATGTGGACGAACAGTCTGCAGATCGCAGATCCCTTTTTCTGGGTTTGAACTCGTCAGCAGCAGGAAACAAACATAGACATTTTGTTCTGAAAGATCACAAACTAACAGACTTCCTGTGGAAACATCATCATCATCATCATCATCATCATCATCATGGCTGTTGGACAGATGTGACACCTGAACCACCGAGATCCAGAGTCGGAGCAGAGCCGAGGCGCCTCGGCACAGAAGAGACTTCAGGCCACATGAGGAGGCAAAGACCGTCCTGAGGTTCATGAGCGAAACCCGAAACCAGATTCCAGATAAAACACACGTGACTTTCATCGTTTTACAGATTTTAAAACTTCTAACTGGTTTCAAACAGACTTTTATTGCTGAAACTGGTTTCACAGAAATTTCGGACCGTTTTAAAATTGATTCAAACTGTTTTGATTCACACTGTTTTAAACTCAGCACAGTTTCAGACCAGATTGATAAACACAAGTCTGAACCGGATTCTACACCAGTGTCACACTGGGCTTCAAAAGTATTCAAACTGGTTTTCTGATTGGTATCAAACTGACGTTAAACTGGTTTCATATTGTGTTTCAGCTGAGTGTGAACCGACAGTTTAAAAGAGATTAAAACAGTTCAGACAGTTTCCAAAGTGTGAACTGGTTTGAGTTTAAACTTAAATGGATGCTAACTGGTTTTTACTTGCTTTCAGCAGGTTTAAACTGGTTTCAGACTCGTCGGTCCAAAACAGAAAAGTCACGTTACTTTGATCTTTTTACTCTCATTTTTTAAGGATCAAACCAAGAACTCTGTCACATCTTTTCGGCTCAGAATTGGAATCATTTCTCTCAGAACTGTTTTTGCCTCCTTCTCTTCTGAACCTTGGATTCATGGAAACAGAAGGTAAAATACAGGAAGTGGAAAAGCGAGTGCAGCTATGTTTGGGGGCGGGGTTCAGGTGAAGGAGGACGTCCCTCTGAGCGTTTCCTGTCCTTCCTGGTGTTTTCAGGTGGCATCATGAGGAGGGGGCGGGGCCGCGGCGACTCGGCCGCCCTCCTCTCGACTCTTGGCGGTTTTCCGTCTCTTCCGTCCGCTTCAGTCGAAGGGGCTGAAGTCCCTCTCCAGGTTTTCGGACTCGTCGTCATCGGAGAAGAAGTCGTCCTCGTCGATGTCGTCCTCGTCGTAGTCCTCGTGCCACTCTGGGACGTACTCTTCGTCGTACTCGTCGTCCTCGTCCTCCGCCTCCTCGCCACCTTCTTCACCCGTGTTGTTGTTGTTATCGGAGTCTCCGGAGTCGGACGCTCGTTCTGACTTCGACCTGAGAACAAAAAGAGTTTGAATTCTTTTGTGTAACTGATGAATCATTTCAGCTGCACTTTTACAAACTTGGTTTGTTTAATTTTTTACAAATGATCATTTTTTCTTCATTTGAAAAGTAACTAAAGCTTTCAGACAAATGTAATGGAGTACAAAGTTCACCTCTTGGAAAGTGAAAAGGAAATACTCAAGTAAAAATACCTCGAAGAGGCACTTCAGTTACTTTTCACCAGCAGCAGTTTAAGTCGGTCACATGACCCGAGTGGCGGCGGACACTCACACTTTGTTGGCGTCGCTGTGGTTGGACAAGTTGGACGCCTGCGTGGATTCTGGTTCCTGGCTGCTCTTGGACTGGTAACCCACCCTGAAGTCCTGTTCAGACGGGAAACCAACACTGGTGTGAAAGTGAAAGTGAAACTGGAGGAAACGACGGTGAGTGTCGACCAGAAACAAAAACATAAATGTGATAAATAAAAGACATGAATTAGTTTGCAGTTCCCTTCAAACGCCACCAGGTGGTGGAAGTCACATGGTTTGAAACTGGTTTAAATGTTCAACCATCTCAATCCGGATCAGTACCAGTTTAAACAGGAAACAAACTGGATATAAACCAGTTTAAAACTGTCTTCAAATGGATTAACTGAACTGGTTTCAGACTCAGTTTGAACTGGTTTCAGACTGTGTCGGAACTGGTTTCAGACTGTGTCGGAACTGGTTTCAGCCTGTGTCTGAACTGGTTTCAGCTTCAGTTTAAACTGGTATCAGACTGTGTCTGAACTGGTTTGAGACTGTTTAAACTGGTTTCAGACTGTGTCTGAACTGGTTTCAGACTGTCTAAACTGGTTCTACCTGAGTGGAGTGCTGCAGGATGGCCAGCAGGCGCTCCTGGATGCGTCGGATCAGTTCCAGTCCGGTGTTGAGGTGCTCTGGTTTCAGCAGCCGGACACATGAGGCCAAGTCGGTGCACTGCAGCAGAGTCTCCTCTGGGAACGACAGCGTCACGTCAGACCAGCTCAAGCTGCACTAACTCTGTTTACAGAAGAGAGAGCGAGTCTCACCAAGCAGGATCTGCAGGGCGTTGGTGTGCAGGTCCAGAGCCTCCGTCTGCTGCTCCATCACGTCCATCTTCTCCGTCTCCTGGTTGTAGTAGCTATAGACGCAGGAGTAGGCCAGCACCTGCAGACAGAGGAGAGGGCACAGTAAACACACCTGTACTTTGGACAGCTGAGGTTCCTGAGGAGGATGATGATGATGATGATGTTGTTACCTTACGAGCCTGAGCGAGAACTTTACAGGCGTCGATGACGAAGGTCAAAGACTTCATCTGCAGAGCTTCGTTGATGGACGACACTTTGTTTTCCAGGTTGATGGCGAAATCCTGCGTCAGAAACAAACATCAGAAAACATCTCACTTCTGATCTTCAGCTGCTTTGAAAGAGGAATGACAACAACTTCTGTCTGTGATCGTTCCTCCACACAGGAACTTCTTTTGTTTCAACTTTAACACCAGACATCCAGGAAAGACTTCCTGTTTGCATCTGCAACCGAAGAATTTTCAAATGTTCTGTAACTCAAAAGACTCTGAAACCTTCACAGGCAGTTATTCGAAGTGAAGTCATCCTGGTTCTCATGGTGAAAGAGTTGAAGGAGCTCAAACATCAGCAGGTGTTTCGTCATCACAAAAATCTAAAATGCTGTTGAATCAAACTCTGTCTGCAGGTGTCTCACCTTGGCCTGGTGGTGGAAGGTGCATCTCTCATTGTAATCCTGGAACTTCTTCTCCTGCCGAGCTGCTTTGCTCACCTGCAACAACAACAGAAGAAAAAATCTGAGGACCACTTTTGACCTTTGGTTTACAGTCGTGTTTAAAAATCATCTTGAACCTCTTAGTTCTCTGTTTTGGTCTCAATTTCATTCATTTGATCTGTTGAGTCAAAAACTTATTCTGTTTGTTCTCATAACAAATAATCCTGTCACTTCTGCTGAGCACTGGATTGTTCCTGGTGTTTGATTGGATGGATTCCTGCACTGTGATCACATGACTGTGGGAACCAACCATGGCTGAGCAGTTGTAATAATCTTTGTGAGTCGGTTTCCAGGGTTTCAGGCACCGCCAGCAGAAACCGTGGTTACACTTGGCACAGGTCATACTGCGGACAGAGAAACATCATCTTCATCATCATCATCATCACCACCACCACCACCACCAGCATCAGCATCAGCATCAGCATCAGCATCAGCATCAGCATCATCATCAGCATCATCATCATCATCATGCACAGCAGGTGTAGTGCCATCAGCAGGTGAGTGGACGTACTGCAGGCAGCCCTCGTTCTTCTCGATCTGAGCCTGGCAGCTGGGGCAGCGTTTGGAGATCAGCTTGGCCAGATGTTTGCTCTGAGCCTCCATGCTCATCCCTTCATAATATCCTCCATCATCCATCCACTGAGACATGTGGCTGCAGCTGGCAGGGTAATGAGCCTGGAGACAGAGATGTTCATCAGACATCAGAAGGAAAAAAACTACAAGAGTGCAGTTAGAAGATCTTCCTCCCATCTGAGAGAAGAAGGTCGACCTTCACTTCAAGTCTGTGACCTGAAACTTGGAACAGAAGAAGCTCATATCAAGAACACGTTGAGCTTCTAATTGATGTCTGCTGTCTCAGCCTGTTCGGATTCTGATGACCTTTGTTTCCTTCTGACCAAAAGATCTGATCTCAGTGAGACTTTTAACAAGTTAAATAAAGGAGAGAAGAAATCAAAATGTGTTTCCGTTCACGAGACCTGGACTCTGATTTCCTATTGATCGAACGTGTTTGAACTGAACCAGATGCGTGTGTGTGTGTGTGTGTGTGTGTGTGTGTGTGAGACCTCGGGGAAGTTGCAGCTGAAGCAGGAGGACCAGCAGCACTTGGAGCAGGTCCCCATGCTGCCCATGTTCTCCTTGCAGAGGATCTGGTCGCAGCCCTGAGGGTTGGTGCACCACGTCAGGTTGGAGCAGCACTCCACGTAGCCTCTGAGCAAGGCGTTCTCGTACTGACGGAGAGAAGAGCCACGCCCACATCAGACACATCATCAACAGCCAGAGACTCATCAGACCGTCTGAAAACCCCTGAGCCCAAAATATTCAATGCTTTCCCTCTTTATTTTTGGGAAACAGACGACGACCGGCTTCGATAATCAGTGAAAACCTGTTTGTTTACACCGTGAGAGGGCAGGTTGGCACGGTAACATGGGAGGCTGGCGTTACCTTGGCGATGGTGTCCTTGTCAGTCAGGATGCTGACGAAGAACAGGGAGGTGGGCTGAGCCTGGCAGTCTGTGATTGGACAGTTGCAGTTCATGACCAGATTCTGCTCGATCCTCGCCGTCAGGTACTCCTGCCAGCACGACTGCACACAAACACAGAGAGCGTCAGCGAGAGCGCCACCTGCAGCCCGTCACCACCCTCACCCGAGTGTCAGAGCCTCACCCGGCAGCAGTAGTGCATGCAGCTCAGCGAGGGGACCGGCTCCGTGGCGGGCGTGCGGGGGCCCAGGCAGACGGGACAGGTGGAGGCGGGGCTTGGCGGCGGCTGAGGGTTGCGGAGCTTGAGCCCGGCGGCCATGATAAGGGCATCGGGGTCATCGGTGTACCGCTGCAGGAGCAGGTCTACGTTCCACTTACAGTAAACGAGAAGATGCTCAGCCCGGTCCAGGTCCAGACTCAGAGTCCCCGACACCTGAGGGGAGCGACAGAGACCAGATCACCTGTGTGACACGGACACCGGCTGGACGAGACCCCGGTCAGCTGACAGCACGCACAGACTCAGAGACGACAAACAACAACAGTCTGACTTTCCAACACAAGACGCTAACAGGACTTCAGGTCGCCATGACACCCGGGACCCGAGCAGAGCGAGTCCGTCCTGTTACGCTCTAAAGCCTGAAGTTCATTCATAAACTCTGACACTCGTATGTTTACAGTTCATCGTCGTCACATGACCTCTTCAGCGAGGTCGGACTGAACCGGATCGGCTCCGTCAGTCTCACCTGCTGGACGGTTCTCTGCATCAGCTGACGAACTTCCTCCTGCGTCATCGTCCGGCCCATCGAGAACAGAACCGCGTCCAGAACGCCGTCCTCGAACTGCCGTGGCGTGGACATCAGACTGCAACACACACACACACACACACACACACACACACACACAGATGTGGTGAGTCCAGACTTCAGTTCACAAACGTCACACAGACGAGGAGTTTTACGTCTGAAGTCGTTCTGTCGTTCTGCGTCAGAAGTCAGACTGCAGCTTCCCGCTGCGATCAGGACGTCAGCATCAACACTGACACAATATCGATTCTTGATTCACAAAATATCAGCAGTCAGATTTTTGATAAATAATCATCAGTTTAGTGTTTAAAAAGACAAATATAGAAAACCAGTTCAGCCGGTTTCGAGCCTCAGACTCACCGGAGCCCAGAGACATCCGGACTCATGTGGACTTAGACTCTGCATGTTTTAAACACTTTGTGCAAAATAACAGTTTTTATATGTTTTTATTGTTATCAGATTAGATTTTTAGTTTATTTGGCTGAAGAATCAAGTTTGGTGCTGCAGGAAACTTACAGATGAACTTCACTCAAAACAAAACAATCAACTGATGATCTTATTTCAAAAAAAGGCAAAAAGCAACAACCAGATTCAAAGTTTAAATTTCTTCTTTATTTTCTTTGAGTAGAAAATTAAACATTTACATTTTGGCTGCTCTGGATGAATCGCAGAGCCACAGAGTGTTTCATTAGATTCACTGCTGGCTTCTGATGTTTGTGAGAGAAAAGCAGCTGAACGAAACCAAAACTGAGCTCAGATCAGTTTTTAAGTGACAACAGAAGCTGAAATGGTTCAGAAATTCTTCATTTTACTGTCTGCAACTTTTCTCAATCGTGTGTCTCAGTTTTCCTGGAAAACGAGGACTTTTGGCTGAATTTTAACAACAATTATCAGAATTATAACAGAGGCTTCGACTCTTTTCAACAAATACAAACTTTTGAGTTTTCAACGTAAAACTGATTTTGACTCCCAAACAGAATCAAACTGTGAGGAAGTCTCCGAGTTGCAGATCTGTAAATGAAGCGTTTCTCGTGTCTGAACCGTGAAACACAAACACATGACTGACACAAAGAAAACGGCCGAATGCTGCCGGTGAAATCTGAGCTGACAGAAGCTTTGGAGAGTGAAAACTGAACAGGATTTGTGCTTCCAGGGTTAAAACTTGGAGGAAACAGTGACACAGTCCTTAAAAACGCAGTGGAAACAGAGCGGCGGCGTCTGAAAGCAGCAGGATGGACATGGAGGTGATGATGGTGAAGGTCTGAGGCTTCTGCTCGTCTGGTGTGTGAGGAACTAAAGCAGGTTAAGAAACAGACAGTTAACCCTGAGTGGAGGGGCAGAGGTCGCGCTCACACCTGATGTCGGCCACGCTGTCCGCCACGTCCCTCCTGATCTCGCTGCGGCTGAAGGAGAACTGGGCCTGGCCTTTCTGCGGCGTGGACGGGTCCTCCGGCAGGAACTCCACGATGTGCGGGTTCTCCTCGTTGCGTCGGACGCAGCCTTTGCTGATGACGTGCATGATGCAGGAGAGCACGTCGCTGGTGCTGCAGCTGAAACGGCCCATTCCCGGCGAGCGGGACGCTTCCTGTTTCTGACACGAGTCCAGGACCTGGAGGAGAGCGGCGACATGAGGATGAGTCATCTGCTCAGGTTTTACACTCACCTCTGAGGCGATGAAACAGGTGGGTGCGTGTGGGCGGGGCCTCTGACCTTGAAGACCAGGTTGTCGATGTGCATCTCCTTCTCCTGCTTCATGATGTGGACGATCAGGCAGTAGATGTAGTTCCTCTTCCTCTCCAGCGTGCCGGCCGCGTCCTCGTCCACGTTCAGGTACATCTGTCTGGGCAGCAGCTGGACCGACGCCGGGACGCCGTCCAGGCTGCGAGACGCCACCTGCTGGTTCAACTGCAACACACCTGAAGGCAGAGAGGGGGTGGAGTCAGAATGGAGGGGGGTGTGTGTGTGTGTGTATATGTGCGTTTGCATGTGTGTTTGTGTGTGTGTGATGGTGTGATGGTGTGTGCATGTGTGTGCATGTGTGTGTGTGTGTGTGCATGTGTGTGTGTGTGTGTGTGTGTGTCTGACCCTGGCTGGGGTCCTCCGGCTGGCTGCAGGTCAGCGGTCCTCCCTCGCTGATGAGCGGCAGCAGAGCGTGAAGCATCATGGCGGCTGACAGGCCGGTCGCCTGCAGCAGAGCGTCAAATCGAACCTCCTGCAGAGACGCACAGAGAGCCGAGGGTCAGTGAACGCATCAGGCAGATCCAAACTATGGAGACCGAATGTGCCAACTGACACAAACTGAACCTGTTTCAAACTGGTTTTTATTTTATGTTGAAGCTGTTCTTCGCTCTCAGTCTTCAGGCTTTTTTTTGGGATTAAACGTGTTCATTAATGAGTGTGTGTGTGTGTGTGTGTGTGTGTGTCACCTCGTGCTGGTTGAACTGCAGCAGGATGAACATCTGCAGGGTGGAGATGTGAAGCGTCCAGCAGCCGAACTGCAGCTCGGCGTGACCGAGCCACGTCCACTGCAGGCGGCGAGGCTTCGAGTGACTCAGACTGTACATGTACTGACCTGATGGACACACACACACACACACACACACACACACACACACACACACACACACAGAAAGGTGAGACAACATGAAATGAGTCCAGTTTAAGCCACGGGTCAAACTGGTCACTCACTGTGTGTGTAGAACTGGGTGAACTGGTTCAGGTAGGAGCAGAGCTCAGCTGGAAAATGTTTCGCAGGTTCGTCCAGGAAGCAGAGGGACGAGACGGTCCAGCAGCGAGGCGACAGGACCAGAACCTGGATCTCCGCCTCCTCCTCTGACTCCGCCCACTCCTCCTCCATCGTCTACAGCGACAACAGAGGGACAAACTGCATCAAACTCAACGTTTTACTGGACCTTCTGGTTTCAGTGGTCTTGTCTTCTTCTCTTTTCTCTTCTACTGACGTTGTGTTTCATGTTTCACTATAAACATTCAAATCAAAACGTTTACATCTTCTGAGTTTTTGCACAAATTTAAAATGCACAAAATGTGTCAGATTAGTGTGAAAGTGTGTTTGGGGGTTTAAGCCCAAAAAAATAGAAAAACTATGAAACACTGATGTGAGAACTGTTTCTAAACTTCACATGAAACAAACAGATTTTTGAGTGAAACAACCTAAAAAGGTCCTCAGGGTTTTTTCTGACCTGGTCTTGCTCCTGCAGGCAGCGGTCCAGCTGCTGCAGCCGGTACAGGTGGAACTCCTGCTGCAGCTCCGCCGACTCGCTCAGGTTCTTCAGCATCTGCTGAGGGAAGCGACTTGGGAAGCAGCTGCCGATCTGATCGATCACGGCTGTTTCCAGCCACACGTTGCCCTGAGCCAGCAGCCGGTCGCCCAGGTAATATCTGCACACAGAGAGAGAGTCATTTGCTTCCTTGCAGCATCACGTTGTTGTATTTCAGAAGCTGCTGGCGTGTTCAGACCGTCAGCAGCCTGTTTGGCAGCTGACCTGTAGAAGTGTTCGAAGGTGCTGGCGAGCTCCAGGCCCGACAGGAAGAGCATCGGCTCCAGAAACTGCTGCAGCCGCTCCAGAGTCTCCGTGCTGCCGCAAGCTGCTCCACTGGCCTGGATCATCTGATCGATGTACTGGGCGAAACGCTCGCTCACCTGCACAGCACAGAGTTTCAGCTGAGTCACACCTGGACGAGAGCGAACAGAACTAAAACTGGATCCTGTCGGGACTCACGTGCATGGCTCTGAGGATGGAGAGCTGCAGCAGCGCGGCCGAGAAGCCGTGACGCAGGGCGAGGACGAAGGCCGTCTGCTGTCCGAACAGCTCCTCCATGGCGTTTTTCAGGCGCAGGTACAGACTCCTGTAACGCTCCACGAAGTCTGGCAGACTGCAGCTGGACTCCAGGAACTTCTTCACCTGAGGGGGGCGGGGTCACGATCATTTTCACTCAAAACCATCAGAACTGTGAAAAACAACTGGAGGTTTTACGCCAATTCACTGAGAAAACGTGTTCACCTGACGCTGTACCACCCCGAGCCAGCAGAGGGCGATTCCTGCGATGCTGCTGCTGCACTTGGCTTTGGGCTTGGCTGAGGAGGATGAAGAGGAAGAAGAGGCCACGGCGGTGTCTTTGTTTTTACCTTCTTTACCGTCTGGAAGACACGTTTGGAGAAGGTTGGTGAGAGTCAGAGGACGTTTCCGAGCGAAGAGCTTCGCTGAAACACTGAACCAGAATAATGAAAGATGACAACAGCAGCCCGAAACAAAAGATGAAGCAGTGCCTCTGCTGTCCTTCTTTTCCATCTGAAAAGAAACCACATCAGTGTCGTGACCATGATGACAACAGGACGTCGACCGTCAAAATAAGAGCAGTCCAAACTGAAAGGAAACGATGGAGTGTGAACGCATCCTGATGGTTCAGGCTCGTTTGAAGGAAGCTGAATGTTTCGATCAGTTCAGACGAGGAGGAGAAAGTGTGGCTGCTGCCCCCTGCTGGCTGAGTTCAAACCAAACATAAAGCCAGTCTGACTGGACGAGAGCTCAGACTGACTGTGTCTTGCCCCCCACTGTGAAATGCACTGCTTTTCCTGGTGGATGTTGGGATCAGCTTGATCTCAGTTCTTCATGTTCGGACTCAAACACTGAATCTTTCTGTTCTGTCACTGGAATTTTAAAAAAACAACAAAAAAAGACACCAGAACTGATTTTCCTGTCAGCAGGACACCTGAGCCGTGACCCTCAACCGGCCGATGGTTCTGGGTTTACACAGCAGGGGGCGACGCAGTGACTTCCTGTCCTCATTTGGACATATGAAATGTCACAAAGCAGAGTGTAAACAAACAAAATGGCCTCTAAACTCAGCTGTTACTTACTCTTCAGCTCTTTGCTTCGGTTGAGACCTTCTGAAAACAAAAAACACTCTTTAAACATGGAGGACGACTGAAAACCGTCAACACTGCTGTTACTGGCTCAGGTTTCTATCCATCAGACGTCGTGTTAGCGCTGTCGGCGTGACGCCGGGTTGTTATTTCTGATGAAGAGGAGCGACCGTGTGTGACGGAGGACGGAGAGACTCACTTGATTTGACGGGAGGTTTGAGCTCCTCGCCGTCCGGACGACTCGTGTCAACGTGGACCAGCAGGTGTGTGAGTCGTCTCACTCTGGAGTTAAAGATGGCCGCCCGGTTTTTACAGCGGCGAGCAGATTCGGCGTTATCCAGATACTCACTGAGCAGCCAGGACAGAGGACTGGACGCTGAGGATTCTGGGTAAATAAAGAGAAAGCAGAGACGCGATCTTTACTTGTGATTGTGATTGTGTGTGTGTGTGTGTGTGTGTCTGTCTGTGTGTGTGTGTGTGTGCGTGTGTGTGTGTGTGCGTTTGTGCGTGTCTGTGTGTCTGTGTGTGTGTGTGTGTGTGTCTGTGTGTGTGTGTCTCTGTGTGTGTGTGTGTGTGTGTGTGTGTGTGTGTGTGAGAGAGTGTGTGTGCGTGTGTGTGTGTGTGTGTGTGTGTGTACCTGACAGTGTGATGCTGAGGACGATGGGGGTGATCAGAGCCTCCCAGCAGGTTCGACCCAGAGCTTCAGCTGCTTCTGCGTCCGGCAGGAAACGATCTGCAAACATCTGCTCGTGTCTCAGAGCGCTGTTCAGTCTGAACACACACACACACACACACAGACAGACACACAGACAGACACACACAGACAGACACACACACACACAGACACACACACACACGCACATGCACACACACACACACACATGCGCACACACACACACACACACACACACACACACACACACAGCAGTGAGTGTGTTATGCAGAGCTGCAGAATCAGTGCAACAGACAGATCTGCTGTGTTTACTTGTTGAAGAGCTGCAGCAGCTGCGTCTTGTCCTCCATCACCTCCTGACACCAGGTGTGGGCCTTGGTGCTGTAGAACAGGTACGTCCGACAGCACAGCTGCTCTTTAAACACCGGCCAGAAGGTCGGCTTCGGACCCAGAACCTCAAAACCGTGGACCCGGGTGTCGATGCCACCCTGTCAGAGGGAGAGCAGAGAGGGCAGTGTATCGATGGGCGGAGTCCTGAGATGGATGGGCGGGGGCTGTGGAAGGTGGGCGGGGCCTGAAGGATCTCACCTGCTGACATCTCTTGATCCTGATCTGGATGATGGGCCAGAACCTGGTCATGTTCTCCAGGAGAACCACTCGACTGGCCGACGGAGTCACGTTCACCTGCATTCACACAAGTTAGATTTTACACACACACCCCACCTGTGTGTGTGTGTGTGTGTGAGTGTGTGAGACCAGGTGACCCTGCTGCAGGTGGAGGGGGAGGAGACTCACCGTGTTGAGTTCAGTGTTGATGTTGGTGGGTTCGTCTCCTCCCAGAACCAGAATCCTTGCCGGCATGTAGCTCGAGTCCTCGCTGGCCACCAGGATGGCCAGTTGTCTACACACACACACACACACACACACACACACACACACACACACACACACACACACACACACACACACACACACA
>JAPZDZ010000003.1:24308244-24320273 GCA_029783805.1 Acanthurus tennentii | reverse complement strand
ACACACACACACACACACACACACACACACACACACACACACACACACACACACACACACACACACACACACACCCGTCGTGTTGACACATGATGGAAACCGTCTCCATTTATTCTGTGATTGAAAATTAATCCTGAAATGGATTTAAGACTGGAGATCCTGTTTGTTCTCATGCAGGTTCTCAAAAATCGTCCCGTCAGCTCCGGAGCTTCCAGCTGCTGTTATTGGAAATTTATTGGATTATTGTGAGAAAAACAAGCGGACGGAAACAGAAACACTGAAACTCCATGAAGAGTCCGTTTCATCCCTCTGACTGACGGACGGGTTCAGGTGTTGGAGCTCTCAGAGCCTCTAGGTGGCGAAGAGGCTTCAGTTTGTACTTCTGTACTTTTACTCAAGCTACGTGTCCGAATACTTTGTCCTCCCCTGCCATCACTGGTGGAGTATAAGTACATTTACTCAAGTACTGCATTGAAGTACCATTTAAAGGAACTTTACTCGAGTATTTCCATCTTACTTTACCTCACACTTCCCTCTGTCTCATCTCTGAGACAAATCTATTACTTTTTAAGTTACTGCATTTGTCTGTCAGCTTCAGTTACCCAACATTCAGTAATGTAATCAATGTAATCGAGCCATAAATTACAAAGTTACTTTGGAAAACTTAATGAGTTTTTCAGCTGAATGAGGACTTTTACTTTAAGTACTTTGTACTCGAGTAAAACTTTGGACTTGTAACAGAGTAGGGTCGCGAGCCTCAGTGTTTTAACATCATAGTGCCACTGTGATTAAAAGGTTTGAACCTTTTCAGCCGCCGTAACGGAACGAACCGCGAATATAAACAGAAGTCAGACACGTGACGTCACAGAGACGCGTTACTTTACTCCCAGAATATTACAGAGTAACGGAATCACGGGAGTTTCTTTAAACAAACTTTCATTTGTGAGCATTTAGCAGCAACAGACTTTCACCGACAGCAGGCGGATAAACCGATCACCGGAACTCTGACCGATCACCGGACAGCTGATCGATCACCGGACAGTCTGCATAATCATCTCTCACCAGACACGTTGAGCTTCCCTCCCAGGAACCAGTTGATCTTCCCGGTGCTGAGATCGCAGTCCCGGACCCGGTGGAACGGTTCCACCCAGCGGAGTCTGTCAGCGGCGGCGGATCCCCAGAACTGATCCGGATCCGTGACCGAGAGCCGGTACAGGTCCCGGTAGGACAGTCGGGACAGCTGGGAGCTCCAGGTGCCCGGCGGTGGGGGCACAGGCAGAGAGGACAGACAGCGGTGCAGTCCCGGTCCGGTCCGGGTCAGTGCCGGTCCCGGGGTCGCGCAGCGGCTCAGGATGGTCCTGAAGAGTCTGGTCCTGCTGCCGGTCGCGGCCATGTTGATTCTCTGCATCCAGAACAGCGACTGACACACCTCAGCACGAGCGCACTGTTCCTCTCCCTCTCTCTCAGGTGTTCTCAGGTGTCTGCAGGTACAGAAGCACTTTAGTGCCAAAACCTGTTGACCACATGTCACGTGACTTTCTCAAAGCAACACTCCGGTTTTGTCCGGTAAGAAGTGAAGGACGCAGAAATCTTTTCAACAGAAAATAATCAGCAAAGTTCAAGCTTTGTTTTGTTTTCACACAAATTATCTGTTTTTATTTTATTTGATCTGATTTTGTCAGAAAATCTTCACTCTTATCCCTCCATTTCTCACCCACTTTTATTTGGCTCATTATTTTCATTTAATTATTTTCATTTAACTTTTGTAAATTTAATGTATTTAATGCTATTTTTTAAATAAACTCGTTTGTTTTGTAATCTGAGTTTTGTTGCAGGTCTTCAGTGTTTTCTTGTCTTGATCTTCCTGCAGGAGTTCAGACTCACTTTAGCGTCTGTTTTTATTTTTCTGTTGTTTTTATTGACTCTAAAGACTCAAACACACCTGGACCTTCTTGCAGGTCCGCAGGAGGACACGAGCAGCGTGTGCAGGTTCCTTTTGGTCTGCTGATCTTCTGTCATCGACGACTTGTTTTCAGGTGAAACTTCATTTAAATTCAGTGTTTCTTCGACTGTTTACAGGAAGTTTTGGGTGAAAATCAACCAGCTTTCATCATCAGACTCCTGTGGCCTCGCTACTGTGTGTGTGTGTGTTACTGTGTGTGTGTATGTGTTACTGTGTGTTACTGTGTGTGTGTGTGTGTTACTGTGTGTTACTGTCAGCAGGTGTGTTTCTGCCCACCTGTCCAAAGCACTTCCTGTTGTCTGATGTAACAGTTGTTGGTAAACAAACGATGATGTCGTGCTCGTCTCTCAGTGCAGAAGCTGCAAACATCAGGTGTGTGAGGAGGATGAGGAGGCTGGAACCTTCCTCAGTGTTTCAGACACCAAAGAAGAAGAGAAGAAAAGTTCCACTGGACACAAAAGTTTCATGTAATTGTGACAAAAAGGATCTTTAGACAGAAAACCAGTCTGAGGCCGAATCAGTCACTAAGTTCACATGTAAACTCAGAGCGACACGATGAATCGGTGCCCTGCTGTCACCTGCTGCCCCCTGCAGGTCGGCCCATGAGGTGCACGATGAAGATCAAATCTGTTGGTTTGATCATTATAACTGATCAATCATGATTAAATAATTGATTAAAGTGAGTCACCTTCAGTCCCTCAGACGTCTGTGTGAAGAATCGAGAGCTAAACAACAAACCAGTGAGACTTTCTCATCTGTTATTTCTGAGGTCGAGAACTGACTCCAACATTTTCACTGTTCCGAAATATTCACGATAATAAGACGAAAACTAACCCACAAAAACAAGAAACAAACCGACACAAACAGTCACGTCTCTGTTTTATTGAAGCTGCTTGTTTCCACATTAAACCCTGTAAGTAGATTAATTGAGCTGCTGGAAGCAGCTTAGTTTGATGTTTGTCAGGACTGATGATGTTCGACCTGCAGATCAGCAGAAACCAGCAGCTGGAAACAGACTCAGCGTGTCTGACGCCGAACATCAGCTCCTTCGCTGTGGTGATGAGGTGTTTGGACAGCGACGCTGCTCCCAGTGAAGAACCTTTTCCCACACTGGTGGGGCTCAGTTGTTGCTGGTTTCCAGCTAAAATCAGTGACCTCTGACCTCTCATGTGACTGCAGGGCCGTTAATCTGTTTGAGCAGCAGCCTGATCGCGATGCTTCTCTCTGTAATCCAGCAGGTCTGTTTGTGTTTTTCTGCAGACCAGAGGTCAGATTAAAGGATGTATACAACCATTAATCCCACCTTTGTGTCTGAACAATAGAAGTAATCACCTTTATGACTTTTAATGATCCTCACTTAATCTGCTGATCGACACCAGCAGATGATCATCTGATCCAAACACACCAGCCTGTTTGTTTCTGTTAAAGGGAAATTCCACCCAATCTACTGACCTTCACTTTTTACAAATGAGGGGACTGTTCAGATGTCCATATACTTTTGTCCATCAGTGTGAGTGGAGGGGGCCGACCTGAGGTCAGCGGGCAGAGGCGGCGGTCTGCCTCTGCTGCGTCTGCTTCAGGTGAGCTTTGGTCTGCAGGTGAGCCTTCAGGAAGGTGAGCAGGCGGAAGTGCTTCCCGCAGTCCAGGCAGCTGTAGGGCGTCTCTCCGCTGTGGATGCTGCGGTGCCTGATGAAGCTGGAGGCCAGGTTGAAGCTTTTGGAGCAGAGGGTGCACCTGTAGGGTTTCTCCCCGGTGTGGGTGTACCTGTGGTCCCTCAGCAGCTCCTTCAGACGGTAGCCCTTCCCGCAGATGTCGCAGTGGAATGGCTTCTCTGGCGTGTGGCTCCACTGGTGGACCTTAAACTGCGACTGGTTGGGGAACCTCTTGCCGCACACCTCGCAGGTGATGATGGTGTCTGTGGCCGGCAGCTCGTCCACCGGCAGCTCGTGCGAGTGTTTGCTGATGATGTGGTTCTTCAGGCAGCGGTAGCTCTTCCCGCAGATGGAGCAGAGCTGCCTGTCTCCGGAGTGGATCCCCTGGTGCCGGCGCAGGTTGGCGGCCTGGGTGAAGCCCTTCCCACAGGTGTAGCACTGGTACGGCCGGACCTCCTGGTGCACCAGTTTGTGGCGTGTCAGGTGGCAGGCGTGGTAGAAGCTCTTGCCACAGACGTCACAGATGAACGTCTTCTCGAAGTGGGTCATCCTGTGGGTCTTCAGCAGGCTGATGCAGGAGTAGCCTTTCCCACAGAGGTCGCAGTGGCAGGTCTTCTCTCCGGTGTGCCGCGCCTTCACGTGCAGGTTGCGATGAGCTTTGTGGTTGAATCTCTTGGGACAGTAGTCGCAGGTGTAGGGCAGCCGCCCGTGCTCTTTGATCTCGTGCTCTCGGAGTCTCAGGATGCCGGTGAACATCGCCCCGCACACCGAGCACACCGGGTGAGACTTCTTCTCGTGGTCGGACAGTCGCTCAGCGTTTGGAAACAGCATCCCGCACTGCGAACACTGCTGATGAGCTCCTGCTGTGTCTGCAGTCTGAGACGTGCTGCTGTCTTTTTTCTGCTGCCGGCAGCGTTGTTTCCTGCTGCGTACAGCAGAGACTCCGCCCTCCACTGCTGAGGTGGCGCCGGGCGGCGGCAAGGAGGGCCGAGCATACTCGTGGTCGGGGAGATCCACCTGTCGCAGAGGGGAGGAGGACGAGCGCTCGCTCTGCAGAGCTGTGGCTTCACATGTCACATCTGCAGAAAAGAACCAGGAGGTCAAGATGATGTTCACGTCAACAGTCAAAGATATGATGCGTTTCTGTTTCAGCAGCTGGTATCATCTCCTCAACAGGTAAAACTGCTTTTTGGCAGGATGAAAAGAATCTGTTGTGTTTTCTTAGTCAGATAAACTCACCATTAGCATTAGCATTAGCATTAGCATTAGCATTGGTCTTCAGTGTCACCAAGTGAACCTTGGAGTCGACATCAGGACTCTAAACAACAGAAAACAGTCGGTCAGAGTTCAGTTTGTGCAGAGCTTCGAGGGTCTCTTCCTGTGTGTTGGTGCGTCACCGACCCCGTAAACCAGGATGTAGGTGTGTTCTGTGGGGGGGCGCTCGGCTCCTCCATGTTCCCCTGAAACACAGAGAGGAACTTTGTTTCACCGCCTGCTTCAAAGCAAATACAGTCAGTAATAATCAGTCTGCCTGTCTTGATGAAGCTCAGCAGACCTGTGAGGACCTCAGACTTCAAGCTTCTCAGCTCACCTCCTGCTGCAGTCATGAGGCCCTCGCCGCTCTCAGGTGAATCCTTCTGCTCACCTGAAGTCACCTGCTGCTTCCCAGCAGACACCTCCTCAACCATCTTTACAATTTTATCCACAGCTTCAACACACAAACTGTCCACCAGAGTGCTGAGTTTTTCCTGAAATGATGACAAAACCAACAATCCAGCTGTTGTTACTGCAGTTTTTAAATGCAGACCTCACATGTGATCTGTCAAAACCTGTCCACCATGACCAAAAAAATCATGTGACAAATTCTTATTTGCTCTTTTCAAGAATTTCTCATTGTGCATTTTTAAATATCGGTGAGTTGTGAAGAAACAGAAAACATTTAAAAATGAGATGGAAACTTTCAATGTGACAAATATCTTGAAGGCAGTCCGACACTCAGTTTGCTGACAGAAAACAGGTTTGTTCAAAAGGTAAATACCCGCATGTGAAACACGATCAACAGGTGGAAATGACCTGCAAACAGCATCTCTCTTATTTTGACTGATTTGAATTTGAATATGTGAAGCTTCAGCACACAGAGAAAACAGCGGAGTCCCTGTATTTTCCTGCGTGGTGTGTGATTCACCGAACAACATGAATTTCTACACTTATCATTTAAAACTGCTTGATGTAAAACTACAGAAGTGTCCAGAAATTATCCACCAACCTGAAAAAGCTAAATTTCGTAAAAACAAACCTTATAATTCGGTGTAAATATATCTGGAGCACGAACGTACAGTCAGGCTCTTGTGACAACAGTCAACATCAGCATCTCATCTCCTTCACATCATCACACCGCGAGCCCTCGGAACCGGAAGAGTTCAACTTGGATTAGCTGTTAGCCGAAGTTAGCTACAGTAGCTTACCTCGGTTTCGGGATTTTGTTTGTTCAAAGAGACTTTTTCCGCGGCGGAAAAAATCTCCGCCACCACCGTCTTGGCCAGGTTATTCACGATAAGCGTGAGTTCATTCTTAAAAGAGATTAAATCGGCCATGTTTAATGAGTTAGCACGACACAGTCGGCTAGCTTAGCCAAAACACGGCTACTGCACCGTTGTGGATACAGGAAGTGACGTAGTTGTCTCAACCAAGTTTCCTGCTTTTCTACTAAAGAACATGAAGTGCAGAAGTTCTGCTTTGATTCACTGACATTGACATGATATTGAGGTTATTTGGCAGCATTTTAACAAGTTCAGGCATGTCTGTTTGTATAAAATATGATGATTATTATAGAATAAAAGTCTCCAGAATAAAATACACACGATCTTTATGTGTGTTAGAGCTTTCTACTGTATGTAGCCTTTCTGAAAGACTGTGGCTGCAGGAATGAAATAAATTAAGGGAAAAATTTAAATGTAATTCTTTAAGTAGAGCTAATTTATTGTGATGAATCAAATGTTGACTGCTACGTGTTATTGCTGATTTTTTTTAAAAAGTGAAATGCTTGCATTGTGTCAAATGATCAAAACAAAAGTTCCAGTGATTCCAAAAATACTTTGTTTTTATTCATCAACTTGCTGATATGATAATAATAAACAGACTTTTAAAATATTACATATAAATACATTAATAAATAATCATTCACACAGCTTCAGTCAGGCTTATCAGTGTTTGACACACAGTCAAACTATAAAACACAGAACCCAACAGGAATAAATACAAATAGCACAAATAGCCTCTTAATTGACCAAAAACAAGGATATAAAACATACTCTCAGCACAATACACTAATAAACACACAGAGACATCATCATTTACATCCTGCTGCATCGCTTCACAGGTCCTTCACAAAGAACTGTTCGACAGTCCGGCGGCAGCGCGGCGTTAGCATGTTTTCATCCTGGGAGCACAGAAAGTTCGCTAGCAGAACTGAAGAAGTTTTCTGTTCCAGTTGACATTTCACATTTAAAGTTTTTGTGCTTCAATGCTGAAAATCCCTGAATGAGTGACACAAAAAAATCACCATAAAAGTATTTAGATCCTGAAGTTTACTGGTTTTCATCGTGAGCCCACAACATTCTGTATCTGTTAGCATGCTAAAAGTGTTTCATTCCATCACCAGTTAACACTTGTTAGCATCTTATCCACCAATACACCAACACTCTAACACAACATATTACACACTGGATAACCAGTAATGGTTGTTTGCATAATTAAATATAAGGCTACTCACATGCTAACACTTTAGCATGGTGAGGGAAACTTCTGCTCTTTAAAATACCCATAAATGTTTGTTACTAATGTAAAATAGTAACCATAATCTGTTATTATGAGGCTAATATACTAAAATCAACATTTCGAATGCTCATGAAGTTCATATAGATTAGCATGTTAGCTAATGATAAGTTACAGTTAGAGTATATATTGTCCAACAGCTTATATTATGACACACTATGATTAATAGTTCAGTGCAAATATTAAAGTATTGTCACATTTTATAGCCTGCAACCAGAAACTTTGTTAGCATAATAAAATGTTACCTAGAGGCTAATGCTTTAGCATGCTAACACGCAGTAGCATATTCCCCTTAAAGCTTTCTGTGATAACTTGCATAGTAACAAACTGTTTTCTGTCTCTTTCACTCCTGAAAGGAGAGTATGTGAAACTCCTGTGCTCCCGCTGCCTTCATCACACTGCCGCCTCCTCGTCAGACCTCCTCTGACTCCGCCTCCGGCCTCCAATCTTCAGCTGTGTTCATCCGACTCGCCGCTGCTCTGCCGCTGTGGCGAGGAGGCCGACCTTGAGCCTCCGGCCTCCTGCTGCTGCTGTTTGGAGGAGCTGGAGAGGTCGATGGCCACCTCCTCCTCCATGTCCTCCTCCTCCATCTCCAGCAGCTCCTCCTCCTCGTTCTCCACCTCGTGCACCACCTCCCGAGCCTCGCCGCTGCTCCGTCGGTCCGGGGCGTCGCAGAAGGAGTCACAGCGGGTCGATTCTGACTCCGGAGGGCTGGAGCACTTTTTGGACATTTCTAAGGACTTCTTGTGCATCCCTGTGAGGATGGAGACAGAGATTCAGTTCAGTCTGCAGGACTCAGGCCGGTTTCACAGATCACAGCGATTAATTATCTGAACTGAAGAGATTCAGATCCTGAAACGAGTCACAGCAGCTCCTCATCAATCAGTCTGAACATCAAGTCCCTCTCAAGTCAAACCAAGGCTTTGCTTAACCTGGATGCATCAACTGCAGCATCAGCCAATCAAGAGCAATCTGCCATGTTAACTGGAAGTCGCAGCATCACGACCAGCTAGCTTTACTCCCTGTAGAGACTCTGTGATCAGAGCTGCTCAGGCTGACGCTCACAGGACTCAGACAGATACACTTTTCTGTCTCCAACAGTTACACATTTCCATTTCTGAAACAACATTAATCATCTTTCTCAGGTTCTTCATGTTCAGGTCTAATGAAAAGGTTGACAGTGTTTTTTGTGCTTTGTCCTGCTGACTGGAGTCTGAAACCCCAGAATGATCAGCTGCAGAAGCTCTAAATGATCTGATGTCCATGTTTCTGTAACTGAATAAATTCAGTGTCTTTTTGTTAAAATAACTGCAGGAGTTAAACACTGAAGTCTGAGATGTTCAAAGCAAACTGAAACTAAACAGTTTGTTCAAAGCTTCCAGATTGTTTATAGTGACAGAAACTCCTGCTGCTATCGTTCATTCAGTGTTTCAGTGTGTGTTTGGTGTGTGTTTGGTGTGTGTTTGGTGTGTGTCGCCCTGTGTGTTCGTGCATGGTGTGGTGCATGTGCGTGGCACTGACGTGCATGCGGCTCACCGAGCAGCCAGGGGGCGCAGGATCCCATCATGCCGTTCTTGGCGGAGTTGAGGATGGACTCCGGCAGCGGGATGGAGTGTCGCACCATGGCTCCGTACAGGCCGTACTCCGCCATGACGCTGCTGCGGCCCCAACACTTCTCACGCTTCCGCCACTTTGCTCGCCGGTTCTGGAACCAGACCTGAAAAATACACCGGAATGAAAACAGTCAGAACCAGAGAGAGCTGCTGTGATCTGCATGCGATCAGTCAGGGTCAGTTATGTGAACGTTCATCAGGTCTGTAAATGTGCGGAAAGATGTGAAAAGGAGTAAATGCAATTTCTAAGTAAAGTCATATCAGAATAAAGTTCTTAGTTCCTTCAAATGTGTTTGTTCTTACTTTTCTGTCAGTTTTTAGTTGAGATCTGTTTCACAAAAGACTGATTTTACCCCAAAACCCCTCGAATAACCGAATATTTGTTCATTTAAATCAGTTTCACAGAGTTGAGTCAGTGTGTTTCTTGCGTCCTGAGGACCCCTCACACTGCTCTCCTGACCTCCTGAAGGGTTTGTGGACCTCATGTTGGGAACCAGACCTTATCAATAAGAACCTTCAGTGGAAAAATAAAATGCTTGTTTTTAACGGTTCGTTTTGTCTTCCGGTCCCGTTTTTTTCAGTAACTTTTAGTTCATTTCAAAATGTTTGAGCTCTGAAGTCCAGAATCAGAGAAATTTAAATGTTAACTTTTCATTTAGATTCGTGTGGCGTGTCAGCTGGCTATAGGTGATCGATCGGTATCGATCATGTCCCACCTGTATCCTGTCCTCGGGCAGCTCCGTCTTCATGGCCAGCATCTCTCGCGCGTACACGTCGGGGTAGTGCGCCTCGTGGAAGGCCTTCTCCAGCTCCTCCAGCTGGTGGGACGTGAACACCGTCCTGCGGCCACACAAGAGGAGTCAGCGGGGAACACACACACACACACACACACACACACACACACAGGCGCGCACACAACGTGTGTATTCTGTGTGTGTTTTGTAATTGTGTCGTTTAATTTGAGTCCTTGGATTTTTTCAGCAGCATTATAATTTAACTTTTAAACACATTTTCTCCTTTAATTTAATGTTTTCCGTCTTTGTCTCCTGTTTTTTTAAACGTTACTGTCTCATTAAACTAAAAATATTTTAATTCTGCTTCAATCAAAAACGAAAATTCTTTCATTTTAAAAAATATTTCGATGACAGGAAAAAACAAGAATCTGAAGGAGGCAGTTTGGGGATAAAGAAGTAAAAAATATTTGTTTTGATTTTTTTTTCTTAATTAAAAACCGTTTAAAAATTAAAAATGTGTCCTGAGAATATTTGAGTTTTAATTTCTCGTCAGAAAACAAACGAGTTTCGTGATAAATCCCGGATGTTTGTGGAAATGCGGTGAGTGTCGGCAGGTCTTCCTCACCTGTGTCTCCTCTTCTTCCTCTTCTGGGAGTTTGCGGAGCTTTTGGAGTCGTTGCGGTCGGACAGACACTCTTCATCTGCGGGAACACACAAACATTTCTTTAGCATCCAGAAACTGATCAACGATCAATGTTGATGATGTCACCGATCATGTGTTCAATAACTGAATAAAGATTTCGTTTTGTTTGTTTGCTGCGATGTAATGAAGTAAACAAAAGATTACAAATTAAAATTAATCCTGACACGTTACTTCATGTTTCCATGATGATTAATAATTAAAACCTTTGATGAGTCAAATGAAAACAGTTTTAAAGAACTGAACTCGAATTATTTCAAGTGTTTTTGTTCAACGAAACTAAAAAATGATTTCTGAAAACTCGATGGTTTCCGAGTTTTTATCAGAAACAACGAGGCGAACTGATTACAAGCCAAATAAAAAGCAAGAACACAGACAGAAAACATGTCGGTTTAAAACTTAAAATATATTGAAGCTTAAACAGAAGAGTTTTAATCCGAGCTGAGCCGAGTTTTTACAGAACCAAAAAAAATTACAAACTAAATTCGTTTTTGAGAAAAAGAAAGTAAAAGTAAAAATTCAATTGATGTAAAAAATAAAACCGGTGTGTTTTCAGATTTAACTGTTCATGGAGGAGAAAAGGGTCAAAGGACCGAGTGAAGCAGATCCGGTTTCAGCAGCTTCACACGGATCAAAACAAACGGTAGAGTCGGGCCGAACCGTACCGGAGTAAGCGTCCCTCTGGGCCTCCAGGTTCTGCAGGTAGTGGCTGTCGGCCCGGGCCTGCAGCAGCGGCAGGTGACCCGGCAGGAAGCAGGGCGCTCCGGCGGGCTGCTGCGCCGCCAGGCTGCACAGGAAGCCGAGGCCCAGCGGCAGCGACCCTCCCGGGAAGGAGAACCCGCCGAGGCCGCCGCCGCCTCCCTGCTGCTCCGCCCCGGGCCCGGAGCCCGCCGCCGACAGGCCCGAGCCCGGGGGGACGCCTTGCTGCTGCCGCACCTGCAGGTCGGACTCCAGGCCCAGCAGGTCGGTGATGGCAAAGCCTTTGGACCGGAACCCGGAGCCGTGCAGCCGGGACTTGTCAATCCCAAATCCAGGAGACAACATCTTCACTTTGGGCTTCTCTTCTCCGGTCTCGTCCCGAGCCGTCATGCTGCTCATCAGGAAACCGACCTCTGCTCCCTCTCGACGGAGGATGAGGATGAGGATGATGGGCAGACCGGGACGGTCCGTTTGGCGGGCTCCATTTATCCGGCTCGTGTCCCCGGGGATCAGGCCGGTGTCCAATCAGAAGTGAGAGCTGCGGCGGGGGGAGTTTCCCTCCTTTCTCCGCTCAATCCCGGAGGATTAATTGCCACCAATTTTCCTTCAATCCGATCAGGATTTTCTCTGAGCGGACAGAAGAGGAGAGTTTTTAATTTATGTTGTTTATCTTTGATCAGAGCACGAGAGCCGAGCCGTGACCCGGCGGGCCGCGCGTGCCCGAGTCATCGATGACGGACACCATGGAGAAACCAGTCAGCAAACCAGTCAGCAAACCAGCAAACCAGTCAGCAAACCAGCAAACCATCACAACGCCGATGAAAAACGATCTTT
>JAPZDZ010000003.1:24283040-24295710 GCA_029783805.1 Acanthurus tennentii | reverse complement strand
GATGGATGGATGGATGGATGGATGGATGGATGATGGATGGATGATGGTGATGGATGGATGGATGGATGGATGGATGATGGATGATGGATGATGGATGGATGATGGATGGATGGATGGATTGATGGATGGATGGGTGGATAATGATGAATGGATGGATGGATGATGGATGATGGATGGATGGATGGATGATGGATGGATGGATGGATGATGGATGGATGGGTGGATAATGATGAATGGATGGATGGATGATGGATGGATGGATGGATGATGGATGGATGGATGGATGGATGGATGATGGATGGATGGATGAATGGATGGATGGATGGATGGATGGATGATGGATGATGGATGGATGATGGATGATGGATGGATGGATGGATGGATGGATGGATGGATGGATGATGGATGGATGATGGATGGATGGATAGATGGATGATGGATGGATGGATGGATGGATGGATGGATGGATGATGGATGGATGGATGGATGGATGATGGATGATGGATGGATGGATGGATGATGGTGATGGATGGATGGATGGATGGATGGATGGATGGATGATGGATGGATGGATGATGGATTGATGGATGATGGATGATGGATTGATGGATGGATGGATGGATGGCGGGTGACAGGTTTTTAATTGTTGGAACTTGAAACCATAAGTTAGTTGTAATGTTACTAATGTAACTTATGTAACTAATGTGGTTATTATATATATAAATAAATCACAGGTAGTTTTTTTGTCGTCACCATGGTGACACGTGTCATCAGACGTTGTCTGTTTGGAGGAAACATTCTTCCTGAGTGTCACCTGATGTGCTGATTGTCCAATCAGAGACTCTGTGAGTCCGTCTGGTTTGTTTGTATCAGGACAGACTGACTCACTGCAAAGAAACTGAACCGCCTGTGTGTGTGTGTGTGTGTGTGTGTTTGTGTGTGTGTGTGTGTATGTTATGCCTGTGTGTGTGTGTGTGTGTGTGTGTGTGTGTTTGTGTGTGTGTGTGTGTGTATGTTATGCCTGTGTGTGTGTGTGTGTGTGTGTGATTAAATGTGCCTCTGTAGGATCCATTAGTGTGTTTGCGTTGAGGCTTAACGCTGCAGTATGAATTGTCTTCTGGCTCTTATATGAGCTTATTGAGGAGAAACTGCAGCTGTCAACATCTGGACTGATGTCAAACTCACGCACACACATGCATCACCAGTGTGTCACTGCAGATTCTGATGATGAACTCAAACTGATCAGGTGACGGATCCAGAACATTTCTGATGGAAAACCTGAAGCTCCTGTTCTCTGATGTTCCACAAGTCATCAGAACAAGGTTCTCAGTGCAGAAAGATGCTAGCTAATGCTCTCATTAGTTAGCATCATTAGCTAGCATCTTTAGTTAGCATCATTAGTTAGCATCATTGGTTAGCATCATTGGTTAGCATCCTAGCTTCATATTTGTAAATCAATTGAAAAACCTTTTTTCCTTAAATCACATGTTTGCGCGTCCTGCACAGTGAGGCCTGAGAGCAGCACAAGAAACCATAGAGACTGAAAATGCAAGTGTGTGTGTGTGTGTGTGTGTGTGAGAGAGAGAGATTTAGAAGCTTTGTCAGGTGTTTTGTAAACATGAGGATGTCATGGCTGTGTACCTGTTCAGGTGTGTGGCTGAGGTCAAACTGAAGATGCCTGTGGTCGGCCAATGAGCATTAAGCACTTAGGTGATGAGGTGGTGATGACATCAGACAGGAAGTCGTCTGTCTCTCACTGAAGATTCAAGAAGAAGAAGAAGAATTGGTTCTTGCACACTGTGGAAACACAGCCGGTGTGTTTTGTTCCGAGTCCTCAGTGAACAAACGGACGGATGAGTCAGAGGATAAAAACATGATTTCCTGCGTCCTCGTCCTCGCTGCAGTTTTTCATTTGGACGCGGCTGCATTATAACAGGCCAATCCAATTTTCATTCACTAGCATGGCTCCTTCCTGGATGAGTCCTGAGGGGGATAAGTGAGTAAAACCACTTTGTTTCATTACATAATGTTGGAGCGCAGTCGCAGCAAACATAATAATATTAATGGGATAATTTAATGCAATTTTCTTTATTTGATGCACTCTGACTCTGACGGCTAATCTGAAGGCATTGTTTAAAATAGATTGAAAAATGAAAGAAGTCCAAACAGCTAATCCTTGGATGAGGTCAACCAGACGGGAACGAACAACACATTTACTCAACTACTGGGCCTGAGTACAAATACTTTTTTTACTCTTTTACTTTTTTCCTCTGCATGTTTCCTGCATCATGAGTGAGGCGATGAACGAGCTCGGAGAGGAGAAGAAGAATCCGACCTGATGAGGCGTCTCTCGGTCCTTTTTAAGCTGCGTCTCCTCCGTCGGCTGGCGATGCTTCAGAATCTGTGATGTTTATTGGTGATTTATTGACGATTTCCCAGATGATTGTCGCTTCTCCTTCAAACTGAGCTGAACCTGAACGTCTCACACACACTGAATTCTGTGTTTCTTGGCTGATTCTTTGAAACTTTTGCAGTTTAGAGACGAGTCGTCCGTCCTGAACGAGTCCTGCAGGTTTGTTTTTCTCAGAAATGATCTTTTCTGTGTCTAATGGCTTGTTTTTGGACTAACCAGCAGAGTTAAGCCCTCAGAACAGGAACATGCTGAATAATGATGAAAATAATGGATAAAAACACAGTAATCTGCCTCTTAATGTAGCCACAGTTGTCTAATCCAGATCTTATTTGTTCTCCGGCCTGCAGTGTATTTTCCTGCGGGATGAGATGGTGTTTAATCGACTTTGGGAGAATTAGTTATTCCTTATTACCGCCGTGGTTTTTACAGGACTTTCCTGGAAAATCCCATTCAACACACATTTTAATTTCATTTCTGAGGCTCAATCATGTTGAGGGCAATGTAAATAATCCAATAACATTAATCATCATTTCTTTTCCTTTTTTTACGTTTTTTTCCTCCAAAAATAGAGCGGCAGCAGGCGGATTGGACGGGCGGAGACGCCGGCCTCCACTCTCCTTTATTGGTTTTTTAGGAGCTCTGATGGTTTTACAAAATACCATCATGACCCCAATTACTGATGAGGAGGAGACTTTTCTTCTTCTGTCCATCTGAGAGACGTCGACATCGTTTCTTCTCGAAGCAGAAGGTCCATGACTTCATGATCCGACTGAGAACTGAACTCTGATTTATTCTTTTTCTTTATTCCTTTTTAAAATCCTTCCATCCTCCCTTTTTCTTTCTTTCATTCATCATTTTCAGTCATTTTTTTTCAGATTTTGTTGATGTCATTTTGACAAAATGAATGAGATTTCACAGAAGTGAAGCTCTAAAGTCAACAGAATGATAATGTGAAGCATTTTGTAAAAAATATAAAAAAGCAGAAGAAAAACAGAAAATGTTCATAAAATTAATTCATAACTTTGATGAAGAAAAACAGAAAAAAGACATTTTTCTCCAAATTTTGTCTCTTTAAAAGTGTTTTTTAATCACATTAGCAGCAAAGTTTCACTGTGGAGATAAAAACCAGCAGAAAAGATGTTGTGAGTGAAAACATGATTTTCTACATTTGGAAAATGTAAATTAAATGTCTGACATTTCACAACATTCACTGAATCAAATGATCTGAAATCTGAAGCTTTCACTCAGTTTCAGGTCCAAATCATGAGATTTAACTCTCATTTCTAACAGAAAGGAAACACTGAGACACAATTTGTTTGTGGGACAAAAACATTTAAATTCATTAAATTAAAACTTTTTTTCCAGCAGACATGAGCTTCCTTACAATTTCGAGTTGCAGCTTCATTCATGGTGAAACTGATTGTAATGTTTGTTTTCTTCCATCACATACAGTTTGACTCTTCAGGACAAGAAGCGTCTTCAAGTGTTTTTATCGGGAGTCTGTGCAGCTGAATCGCTGCACACAAACATCCGTGACAGTATGAACAGTGTGTCCTCGCTGCAGCTGCTGCAGATTGCAGCTGATAATCAGAGATGATAAGAAATAAATAAGATGCAGCCTAATAAGGCTCAGAAATAAGGCAGCTCAGTCCAGATGTCCCCGCAGCGTCTTCTAATCCACACCAGAGCCGCGTCTTATGAGATGAAAGTGGAATCTTCTATCAATTATGATCCTAACATACTGAATTATATCCCCAGAAATCCCTCAAATTATTCCCTAATAATCCTCCTGATGGGATCACATGACCCAGATAGAGCAGTCACATGACCTGGACCTGCCTGCTGCACTCAGGCTCCTCTTTGAACTCAGAGATGATGGACGGAAACAAACTTCACTCATTTTTCTGTTTCTATTCAAACTCAAATCACAGCAAAGTTTGACTTCGTTAGCGGCTGATTGAGAAGAAATTCCTCAATTTGGACAAATTTTTCTCTACATTTGTTTTTGTCTTCATTTAGCTTTAAAGCTGTCTGTTCTCAAATGATCGTCACTGAATCCGTCATCAAACAGCAGCTCAAGTTTAAATATGATCTCGCTGTTAAAACACGGAAACCAGAGAAAACCTGAAAAACTAAACAGTCATTTAATCTGTAAAGTCATTTAATCGAATCAAAAATATTTATGATTCACAGTTTGAAATATTTCCATCAAAACCTTTGATTACCTCATCAGCTCATCTCACTGTGTCTCTGTGTGATGTTTAAATAAAGTTAGGACAGTTTGAAGTTCACATTGTTTCATTTCTTCACTGAAACTTTAAATTGAGTTTTTGTCTTTTTCAACATTTAATGGATCAAAAGATTTTATCCTCCTTCCTTGTTGTTGTTGTTTTTGCTGTCGTTGTTGTTGTTGTTGTCATTGCCGTTGTTGTTGTTGTTGTTGTTGTTGTTGCTGTTGTTGTTGTTGTTGTTGTTGTTGTTGTGTCTGTCTGTCTGACACACTGGCTGTAAACTGGAGTAAAGACTCACTTGTGTGTGAGTTTATTTCCGTGTTTTTGTTGTTGTACAAATGTTTCTCTTCTTCTGATTTAGAGTCTTTGTGTCTTTGTGTGTCGATTAACAACTTAGTTGGATTATGGTCTCAACCTGACGTAATTGTCTCTAAATGTCATTTGTATGTAAATCTGTAGGACGATTAGGATCCACTCAGCGCTGCTTTTGTTCTGTTGACCATCAGTGTGATGAAAATAAAAAGGCAGCAGAAAGATTACGGGACCATTAACGTCCTCGCCGCTGCGACCCATTAACTGATAAAAAGCTATTAGAGGCTTATAGATTAAATCACATATATGGAGCAGAGTGATGATGAAGGCTCAGCAAGAAGAGGAGGAGGAGGAGGAGGAGGAGGAGGAGGAGCAGGGTGGAGGTGCAACACACAGAGATGAAGAGGTCCATGTAAAGGTCACAGGTTTGATCCCCACAGAGACCGCTGACGCATTTAAACCTGCCAGCAAACAGTCAGGAACGCAATCTGATCAATAACTGAAGTGAATGTATCAATACCTCTGATCACTTTCAGATCACTTTCCTTCAGGGTGATTGTTGACGCCACAGAGGAGAAACGGCAGAAACTAACCGGAGGTTCGGTGTTCGGGTTTAGTTTCATAAACAGGTTGAAACAGACAGAAGGATTTTTATTGTGCAACAGTTTGTTCTCTTTAACCCCGAAGATCAATGATGAGAGAGAAAGGACACACACACACACACACACACACACTAACCATATGGTGTGGCCCCCGTATTGAATGAAGCAGATTCCCCTCATCACACAAACCGCAGCATCTGATTGGCTGCTGCAGCTTCAGAGGAAATGAATGGCTTCACACCAGCTGCTGCTGTCAGCAGGAAACATTTATTATTCTTACTCTTAATGATGAGCCTGCACTCCCACCAGCGCCCCCTACAGGCTGATTGATCTCTACAGTCCAGACGGCAGTGGAAGTCAACAGTTTGTCCTGATGGTGGCGCTAGAGGAAAAATCTTGGAGTCACAACGTGCATGGTGTCTCCTCTGCTGAGCAGGATTCAGATGGAATTTTATTTTTCTTTCTTTCTGTGTTTCCTGTTCTGAATGAAATGTCACATTCTGGTCAGTAATCAGAAGGTCGGTAGTTCGGTTCCTGCAGCGTCGTGGAGCGAAACGCTGAACTCCAAACAAACTGTAACAGAAAAGAGATTAAAGATACAAAAACTTGAAGAGATGAAAACTGAAAATAAAGAAATCTGAGTTTTATTTTTTGTAATCTTACGTAAACAATCACGTGTGCTGTCGTGTTTTCGGCCACGTTACTACTTCCGTTCGGCGTGACGTCATCACTCAGCGCCGTGTTGTTGACAGTCGAGTTCAGTGTTTCAGAAGGAGACAAACACCGAGGACACTGTTGGTTTAACGGAGCAGCTGCCAGCGAGTTCGGTTCGGTACGTAAACACGTTTTCCGGTTTCCGGTTTGTTCTGAGACAAAAATCCTCCGTTTCACCGGCGGGACGCCGTTAGCAGGCCGGTACTTTATCACCTCATGCTAACCGGTTAGTCCTGTTTCTCTGGGGACAGAAAGCAACTGTTTGCAATCCAAGAAAATCCAAGAAAATCTGAAAAAGTCCAAGAAAATCTGATAAAAACCTGAAGCGGTGTAAAGTTGTTTCTTCTTCGCCGGTTTCTTAACAAAGTTTGAAACTTCTCTACGACGCAAACACTCACTGCTTGAACCAACACACCAAACTCCATTCAACCAATGAACAGTTTGATGCTGTTTGTTTCGTTTAAAGCCTCCAGACGGCAAAGTTCAGCCAAATGTGCTGCTGTTTAAACTTAAATCAAGTTTTTTAAAGAGAAAACGGACTCTTGCAGTCGAAGCTGGTCTCTACAGGAACGAACGTGTTTCCAAACCAAACTTCATTCAAAATATATAAGAGTTAATGCTGGATTGTAATAAACACGAATATGATTGTGGACTAACAGTGAAAGTTTCCTCAGACTCTAAAATCCAAGCAAAGCTAATATCAATGCATTTCCATTACTCCATTACTCCGGTTAGCTGCTAATCGCTTCCTGTTTTTCAGGTTTCCAGCTGAATGTTGGTTTCTATAAATAGTCTTTTGAATTTGTGTTTATAGAAACAGGCAGAGTTATTTCCTGCACTGCAGTATTTATGTCACTTTTCAAACACATTTTGTGAAAAAGGAGTTGTACGATCAGAGCAGTGAACATGAATCCAAACCAAACTCCATTCAGATATCCGTCAGTTTAGTATCATTCTGATCTCTGTGTCGTCTAAAGGGACCCTGTGGATTGTAGATTGTAACTTACTGTAAAATGTGGAGCACCGTGTGCTGTAATGAGTTATAACTGTGTGACTCTGTGCAGAATCTGCCAGCTGCTGAGCAGATGTGACTGAAGGCTGCGGTTTGCAGGAGATACTGAAGCAGTTTCTGTGCTTCCTCCAGCAGGATGTTCCTCGTGTAGCTCCACACAGAATGAGTCATGATGAAGAGACCAAAGCTGGCTGGAGTTTTCCTCTTCACGGGCTGTCTCGTGGCCTACCTGATGTTTGTGAAGCGTCACTACAGCGCCACAAAGCCCGAAGCCTACAGACTTCCTCCTCACCGGCAGCCCGACAGGCCTGCTGCTGGACAGAGCTTCCAGTACGGCATCATGTTTGATGCTGGGAGCACTGGAACCAGGATCCATGTCTTCAAGTTCCAGATGGAAAACAGAGGTACGGTGGAGGACAGATGGGAGAAGCTGGTGTCCTGCTGTCGTAGAAGGAACAAGTCATTTATTCGCTCCAAACTCCGTTCACATTTCTCCTTGAAAGAGGCCTCACGACTCGAGGACACATCAGCACAACGTCGAGTTTCAGATGCTGAAGGCTGGATCAGATTTTTGGAACAGAAATGATATTTATTCCAGATATGAAACAGGATATTTGGGGGATAAACCTCTCTAATCGATGCTAAATGGATTCATATGGATCCTTTCAGATTACATGGTAAAGGTTTACGAAGCAAACCTCACTGAATTGCTTTTAGTGTATTTAAAATCCACATGTTGGCCCCAAACATTAATTACCAGATGTGAATCCCAGCAGACAAGAGGAGCTTTCAGCCTGTAAGTGGAGCTCTGCGGTGCAGCTGCTGTGGGCAAAATGGACACAAACTCATTAGTGCGTTTTAGAGGTTTTTGGTTTATTAGGCTTAGAGAAAGTTTCCTGCAGAGCTCGGCCAAATGCCTTCGTTATCGCATTTGACTGCTAAGCTAAATCACACAGGCTGAGTGCTGTTTTGGCTCCTTTGTTAGCATCAGAGCTAACCGGACTAATGGCAGCACCTGTTAGTTATGCAGACTGGGATTGTCATTAAGAGCTTAATGACAGCTCAAATGTAGGCACGGGTCCAGGGTCAGTCAGTCAGAAAGATAAAGCAAAATTCAATTAAATGTGGTTGTAAAACACCGAACCAGCAGAACTTGTCGCCTTCAGACAAACGCAGGTTTTTGTTCATTCCAGCTGTTTTACATGTTTGTCCCATGTTTGCCTTTCTGTCCTGCAGAAGCTCCCAAACTGGCCCACGAGACGTTCAGGGCCATCAAACCGGGACTGTCTGCGTACGCTGATGAACCAGAGAAGGTACAGCTGCTCCTCCCACCACAGCATCATGTCTCTGCAGGTCGCTGATCGAACGCTGATCTCTGTTCTTCTCAGAGTCCAAACTGAGTCGGGAAACTCGTTTTCAGAACTCACCTGAGTTTCCTTCAGTATCAGAGTAATCAAGAGTAATCAAACATCAAAGTAATCCAGTAGTGACTGTCTGAATGTCCATGAAAACCCTGCGAACAGGAGCTGCTCCCAGTTCAGTCAGCTGTTAGCATGTTAGCATGTTAGCCTGTCAGCATCATGGGCTGAGCCCTGTGTGTGTGTCTTGCCTTGTGTGTCCAGTGTGCAGCAGGAATCCTGGAGCTCCTGGACGTGGCGAAGTCCAGCATCCCCCCCTCCATGTGGAGCCGGACCCCTGTGGTCCTGAAGGCCACGGCCGGGCTCCGCCTGCTGCCCGGGGAGAAGGCCAAACACCTGCTGGACAAGGTGAGACACACACACACAAAACCTGTCAAAACAAAACACAGCTGAGCAAACAGAGGCAAAACCTGTGCTTCCCTTTGTGTCCAGGTGAGGGCGCTGTTTCTGGAGTCTGCGTTTCTGTCGAGAGACGGCAGCGTGTCCATCATGGACGGCACAGATGAAGGTAAGACAGTGTTTGAGCTGCTGAACCTGCAGCTCTTCGTTTCCCTCTCCTGTCCTGGTTTCCTCTCACAGCCTCATTTTCAGAGAAAAGCTGTGAAAAGCCTCTGAAGTGGATCTGCTGAGCAGCTGAAGAGCAGATGTTTCCTCAGGAGGAGACCAAACTCAGAGCCGACACACAGAGAACATGGCTGATGTTCTTCAGGAGACACATGGACCATCATGCTTCTGTGACGGCTGGATGAAGAAAGAAACTGTCTAATAACTAAAACTAATCCAGTTGTTTCTGAGAATCACTGCAGTTTGTTCTCCAGTCTCACCAGTGAAACCAGTTAGAGGCTTTCGTCCCAGCAGGTCGTCATGGCAGCGTTCAGCTCATGACTCATGAGGTGGAGTCTCAGCGTGAAGCTGAAGTCTCCCACCGAACCACCAGCTCATCTCTTTAAGAGTTTATTAGATTAGAGAGAATTTGTGCGACTCTTCGATTCCTCGGTGCTTCAGTTGTTTAATCTGAAGCAGCTCAGATGTTCCACCTCCTCAGAGGTTCCACTCTGATTTCCCCAAACAAATCTGGAGGATTAAACAACATGGAGGATTAGAAGCCAGATGAGCAGGAGACAGACGTCCTGGTGGAGCCGCCACGCTGGCGGGTTACCTTTCAAACCTGAACAGAGTTCACACAGGGAGCCTGAAGGAACCACAGAACCAACACTCACCTCCACCTGCAGCGGGACCGCAGCGTGCTGCTTCAGATGGAGCGTGGCGCCACCTGTCACACTGAGGAGGTGGAGCAGCAGGAAGTAAAAAGCTTTACACAGCAGAGGCGACGCCTCCGGAGGCCTTGTCAGCTGCTGTTTGATGGGACGCCTCTGAAGGAAGCCGCTAAAGTCTCCTGATGATGGCCGCCATGTTCCAGCTCCTCAGAGTTTGTCTCAGAGAAGGTCGACTGGCCTCAGAGGAAACGTCGAGTCAGAGGAAACGTCGAGTCAGAGGAAACGTCGAGTCAGAGGAAACGTCGAGTCAGAGGAAACGTCTTTGTGGAGCTGTTGACACTTTGTTTCTCCTTGGAGATATTTTAGTGCTTTTGTAATTTGGAGCAGCGTGGCGGTTCGTCGGCTCGCTGACTTGATGTTTCTGTGACTCTGTTAAAGGTTTTCTTCCTGGTTTCCTCTCGCTGATTGGAAACCAAAATAAACGTCACTTCTTGTTTCTGCATCATCTGGAGTAGCAGGAGGAACTTTCACAGCTGATGAGAACCTGCAGCTTATTGATCATCACTGTGGGATGCAGATGTTGATGGCCAGATGTTCAGGGAGCATCATCCAGCCCCCCCCCTCCTCCTCGTCCGTCAGTCTTCTTCGGTGGTTTGTGGCTCTGTATGGACACATCGCTCACACACATATAATCCAATCCTTTTAAAGTAGTTCATACAAGCAATTATGGCCATGTGGGATAATGTCCCACTAATCTTGAAGGGGGAGGGCGGGAGAGAGGCCGATTATCTCCCCCCTCTCAGTTTATTCCTGAGGCTGAAATGTTTTCTCCTTCCCTCTGAGTGGGATCAGCTGGTTTCTCTGCTCGTCCATAAATGTCTTTGGATGATTATGAATTAACTTCCACTCTTCGTCCCGTCAGCGAGGCACTAATGGACCGGTTCCTCCGCGGCTCCATCAGCCTTATTATCGCTCCCATGTTTGCCGTTCTTGGCCTGGATGCTCATCCCTCTCAGAGATTACCCGCCCTCCGTCCTGAATGGAGGCGACTTATTGTTAATGCAGATCTGAGTGGTTGTGGGGGGGCTGGGCGGGTGTGGGGGGGTGGCAGGGTGCTAAGTGCCGGTGTTTAGCGTCCTGATCTAAAGCCGAGTCTCCCTCCGTACTTGTTTGTTTTGTTTGGAAATTGCTTCTTAGCGTCTCTGCATAAGAGTTTTACAGTAAAGCTCCTATGATACAGTTTGTATGAAGCCCTTTAATCACCCACTTCTGCATGCGGCCGAGGTCAGAGGTCGCTGGTAAAAGGTACTAATGCATGCAGCTGAGTGCAAATATGCAGCCACAGACTCTAATGTCTTTGAGTTGACCCGCATGAGCCGATCCTGCCATCGCATCGCTCCGTCTGACGGCTGCTGCTTCGCTTCGACGGTTCCTCTGTTTGTCAGCCAACAGGAAGTGGAAACACACCTGATGTTTCCTGCTCGATCTGTCATGTGATCATCACATCAGCAGGGATGCAACCTGAACAAAACTCTGCAGTCGTTCTGTCGTCAAAGATTCAGTCCAAAGATCTTCAGTTTCTGTAAGATGACTCACACCGTCAGCTCTTCAGAAACTCACCGACAGACTCGTTCTCATCTTCAGCCGAAGTTTCACAGTTTTGAACCTGATTCACCTGGAAAACCTCACCAGTCTCCCCATCACATGATCAAACAGGAAGTGACAGGAAGTGACAGGAAGTGTGTTCAGGTTCCTCGTCTACTGCCTCTGTGTGTGTGTGTGTGTGTGTGTGTGTGTGTGTGTGTGTGTGTGAATGTGTGTGTGTATGTGTGTTTTCTTGACTTGTTGATTTCACTCTTTTCTTCTGTTCAGGGATTTCTGCCTGGATCACTGTCAACTTCCTCACAGGTGAGAGTCCAACACACACACACACACATATATTTTCACACACACACACACACACACACACATATATTTTCACACACACACACACACACACAAACACACACATAAAATATCTAATAATTGTGAGAGAACAGTCAGTAAAGAGCAGAACATTTGTTGGTTTTTAATACATGTGGTCATAAAATTGTGTGTGTGTGTGAGAGTGTGTGTGTGAGTGTGTGTGTGAGAGAAACCAGATTTATGTGGACAAGAAATAGTGATTACCTGTTATTGGATTAAACTGCAGCATCTCTCTGTTTTTCCTAATCTCCCCCCTCTTCCTCCTGTCTCTCCCCTCTTCCCCCCCCGTCTCTCTCTCTGTCTGTCTGACTGTCTCTCTCTCCAGGTGATCTTCACAGTGCTCACTCGCCCACAGTGGGGATGTTGGATTTGGGGGGGGGGTCGACTCAGATCACCTTCAGTCCTCAAGACGAGGTGAGGACGAGTGACATAGACATAACAGTGAGAGACGGAGAGAGAGAGACAGGCAGAGTCTCTCTGTCTCTCTCTCTCTCTGCCTGTCTCTCTCTCTCTGCCTGTCTCTCTCTCTCTGCCTCTCTCTCTCTCTCTCTCTGCCTCTCTCTCTCTCTCTCTCTGCCTGTCTCTCTCTCTCCTCAGTCAGAATGAAGGCGACTCTGTCAAACTACCAGGATGGCTCCATCTTAGAGGCTTTAATCTGTAAATGCCACTCTAATCCCAAATAAACACCCTCACATCGAAGGGGGGGGGGGTGTGAGTGTGTGTGTGAGTGTGTGTGTGAGTGTGTGTGTGTGTGTGTGTGTGTGTGTGTGTGTGTGTGTGTGTGTG
>JAPZDZ010000003.1:24193027-24205161 GCA_029783805.1 Acanthurus tennentii | reverse complement strand
CCGTTAGCAACATCATCAACAGTCTGAGAGGGAAGGAGCTGAAGTCATATCACACAGGTACACACACACACACACACCTCTCTGTGTCAACATTCGCCTGCCTGTCTTCCTGGTTGACTGATGATGTCGCTGGTTGCTAGGTAACGTCACCATGTTGCTGGCGATGGGCCACGACGACGGCGTCGGTCAGTTTAACGGGATGAAGTTGCCTCGTTGCCTCGTTGCTCGAGGAAAGAGTCAAAGTCTGCTGGTGTGGAGGAGCTGGAGCGCCATGAAGCAGAAAGAGCCCTGAGGCACACACACACTCACACACACACACACTCACACACAAACACACACACACACACACTCACACAGACTCTCACACAAACACACACACACTCACACACAAACACACACACACACTCTCACACACACACACACACACACACACTCTTCATTTGGGCCTTATATTCATGAAACTCCTGCAGAAACTGTAGCGTCTCTGTTCGCCAACATGTCTGACTTTGTCTGATGATTCAAACCAGCTGCCTGATTTGTTTGTTTTCTATCAGTAAACATGTTTGTGTGTCGGGATTCTCCTTTCATCCTGCTGCTGGAAGCTGTGTTTACATGTTTACAGGTGTTTACAGTGTTTACAGGTGTTTACAGTGTTTCAGAAACGATTTTTTTCTACTGAAAACTGTATTTAGTTAGTTGGCTTAAACTTGAATCCTCAAACCTGAGGAGGTTTACTCAGTTTGTGTGTTTCCGTGACGACCGCAGCCGTTAATCCGAACCTTTTCACCAGATGTAAAAAAAAAAATAAATCTCATTTTCTAAAAACAGCTTCAGGTTTAATAAGAAACTGATGAAATGAGGCTTCAGTGATTCAAAGCTCATTTTTCCTGTTTGGTGTTTTAAATCTTCATGATCTGCTCATTTCAGCCAAGCTTCATCTTAAAAATGAAAAAAAACAAAGCATTAATATATAAACAGCTTCTTTATTATATTTTTTCATACAAATAAAATAATTGAAACCTGAAGATCAACGTGTTCATTAAACAGCAGAAGGAATAAATAAATAAGTTCTGTGTGTTCATACAGAAAAACATCTTCATCATCATCATCATCATCAGCTTTCATTTGACTCGTTTTTTTAAACAAACTTCTGAACGCTTCATTTCAAATTCAGACAATTTTCACAATCACACACATGAAGAAACAACAATCATCTTACAGCAGTGAGAAGGTGCACAAGGAAACTGGTTTGTGAGGAAAGTTTGGTGCAACACAAAGATACAAAACCAGAAACATTCTGATGACATTTAAATCTTTAAATAGTCAAAACATTTGGAGTTTGAAACATTCACAGCCACCGACTGGCTGCCATCAAATAAATAAGAATAAATCAATAAATAGATGACAGATTTTCTTGTTTTGATGATTTTTGAAAGTTCACACACATTGAACACTGAACTGTTTCTGAAACGGAGCGTAAACTGGTCTCAGATCTGTTTTCAGGCTTTAGCAGCAGAAACTTTTTGGTAAATTCAAACTGAAACGATAAATAAAAAGCGAACTGATCATCCAAAGTGTCTCATTATTTCAAGTTAGAATGCTGAATTTTTGCTTTTATTAGCTTCTCCGATGAGATTCTGTTTTTGGTTTCTGTCTGAATGTTTGTGAAGATGTTTTAGATGCTAATCAATCAAAAACTGATTCAAGTCTTTAGTTGCAGTTAAAATCTCAGAAGAAGTCCAACTTCTTCAGAAAAAACCAAAGTGCAGATGGATCCAAGTGTTTTTAATCGATTAGCATCTCAGGTTCAAATCTGACATCATCACATCTCAAAGTCAGAATCAGAGGAGGCGCCGTCGTCTGCAAACGTCTCCATCAGGAAACATCTGGACGCGTCTGAGCTGCAGGAAAAACTCCAGCAGCTTTAAATCTTCATGTAAATTAAACTGTCGGGATGGAAACGCCTCAGTGTGTCTGAGTCACATCAACTTCCTGCAGCAGCAACGCAGCCTCCTGATTGGTTCCTCACACACAGGTGGAGGTGTGTCAAAGTGAAACCAGTTAAACCAGTATGAGCATGCTGGGAGCGCTGGGATGTGACTGAACATGTGGACAGAAGGAAACAGTTCTTTTTAAAGTGAACATTTTTTAAACTAAATTCTGGATGAAAAACTGAGAACCAGTCGCTGATCTCAGATCAGATTGGACCTCAGACACGCTGGATCCTCCTGGTTTCAGTTTGTGGTTGAACTTAAGCAGCTTCCGGCCATCAGCAGACCACGTGACAGACGCCTTAGACCGTCTCTACTCGGTCTTGGCGGTCTTGGCGTCTCCGCGGCGCAGGTAGGTCTGGTAGAAGAAGTTGGAGAAGAGCAGCAGGTAGCTCAGGTACATGAGCGCGGCCCAGGTGATGTTGTCCAGGCGGGACGGACAGTCTCCGTGCTGCATCCAGCGGTACACCAGCGCGCTCACCGCCACGCCCATGCACATCTGACAGATCTGCGCGCTGGTGATGAGCACGGCGAAGGGCCGGGGCACGCGCAGGCCGGCCGCGCGCGCCGCGTAGTAGCTGTACATGAGCGCGTGCACGGCGTAGTTCATGGTCATGAACCAGCCGCCGCCGGCCACCATGTCTTTGTAGGAGAACCAGGAGTAGAGCAGCACGGTGATGTGATGGTACCAGTGCAGGAAGAGCAGCTTCTGCTTCCGGAGCACGATGAACGCCGTGTCACCTGCGAGACAGGAGCCAGGGTTTAACCAACCATCAATCACCAATCAATCACCTGATCATGGATCAATACACTGCAGCTGTGGAAAACGGTTCTTCTCGAGGCAAAAGTTTCTCTTTGAAGTTAAAAGCTCATTTTTGTTTTGTTTCTCCTTTTCAAGAAATATTCAAGTTAATTTCGACACTTTGTCCCGTTTCGGTCACAGTGTCGCGGAGGTGCCACTAGGTGGCAGCAGCTGCATTTGATTAGCAGCAAACAGTTACTTAACACCTTCCTGCACGTGTTTCACAATAAACTAAAGTCTGTTTTGCGGTGTTGAAACTGAGATTCACTGATTTTAAACAAGGAAAAACAAAACTTCAAGCTTCAGTCATGATCACGTGCACTGATCAAACCTGGTGTTAGAAAAACGAGCTGCTGCCCCCTGCTGCTCATCATGCGAACTCACCGAGCTCCGGGGCTTTGCTCAGCACGAAGGCGTAGGCCCAGAACTTGCTGACGGGTCCGTGGTAGAAGCTCTGGTCGCAGATGGACCGTCTGAAGCCGCTGCTGCTCAGGATGTGGAACATGTAGCTTCCGGTCCGGACAGCGCCGACGATGCTGCGGAGAAAACCACAGAAGAAGAAACACATCAGTGACCTGAGCTACATCCTACAAGATTTACAACCTGGTGAAACGCTGCAGTGCAACGTTACTAAGTACATTTACTCGAGTACTGTACTTGAGAAAAGATTAGATGTAGCTACTTTTCTTTGTTCTTCTGTTCCACTGAAATGATTTTATTACACGACAGCTGCTGAAAGTCAGCTGCGTCTGAACAAGAAGAAACAAAACGCATTTCAGGAAAAAGTTCACGTCCCAGGAATGACGAGACGCTGCAGGTGTGCAGGTGAGTCTGCAGGTGAGTCTGCAGGTGCCTGCAGGTGAGTCTGCAGGTGATTTCAGTGCAACACATTTATCGTCACGTGACCGTCAGACTCGTGATGGGTAGAATCTGCAGCAGAGGAAAGATGTTTCCTTTCTTTGTTGCTGTCAGGAGGCGGACAGGTGAACCGACACCTGTCACCCAGAAAACAAACCAAAACACACCTGAGCTGCAAGACAGACAGCTCGTCACCATGGAGACCAAAGCTCTATATCTGTTACCATGGACACGAAAGGACGCCGCCGTCTCCAAGGAAACCACATTTGAGACTGAAGGCGAGTCAGAAACAAACTTCTAAACATTTTGATCTGAAATCGCCGGAGACACGTCAGGACGGACAGCACAGGGTGGACAAAATAATAGAAACAGCAGTATGATGCTGTGACGTCACGTTTCTCCGCTCAGGCAGCTGATGAGCAAGTTTCTAAGTGAGGTCACGTGAGGTCAAACCTTAGAAAACTAAACTTCTCAGGTCAGACTGATGAGATGATCTCAATTTATCTGCAAACTGATCAGAAATAAAACATTCTAGATTTTGACTGAACTTTCTATATGTTCTTTAATCGAGCTGCAACGAAGTTTAATGCCAAAAACCAGGAGTCAGTGAGCGTGATTTCTGTCACTCATCAGTCTGAATGACAACAGACTCATTTACAAAACACTGATGATGTCAGAGCAGAATCCTGATGATGTCAGAACAAGCTACCGATGATGTCAGAAGAAACTACCGATGATGTCAGAGCAGAATCCTGATGATGTCAGAACAAACTACCGATGATGTCAGAAGAAACTACCGATGATGTCAGAGCAGAATCCTGATGATGTCAGAACAAGCTACCGATGATGTCAGAAGAAACGTCTGAAAGTCTGAAGAAACTGTTACCTGAAGAGCGCGAGGCTCAGAGACCAGAGGACGAGCGGCCGCCGCAGATTCATCTTCGGTCGCGGCCTCATGTAGTGCTGACCTCCGAACACCAGGGCGGCGTACAAGGCACTGAACACGAAAGATTTACTCCTGCAAGAAAACACACAATTTAACCAACGCTTAAAAATGTGATATGTTGTTGTATATTATAAGGATATTAAAATAATAATATCCAAAGTAATATTATATCATTTTAATATCTATGTTATGTTATGTTATGTTATGAACATACATACATACATACATACATACATACGCAAAATTATTTTTATTACAGCTGTTACAATTGTTATATTTACATAGCTGGAGTTTTATTTCTTCACTTATGTATGTAATAAAAATATAAATAAAACTGAGCGCAGACTCACTGTCAGGTGTATCTGACAGACACACCTGAGGCAGGACGGTGAGCTCTGCTGCACCTGCCTGAATCATCACCATCTGGTAAAACCCTGTTTACCTACATTTCAGTTTGTCTACATGCGGTTTTAAAAAGGTCTTTAACGTAATTTGTTTGAAAAATCTGGCAAAGGTTTTGAAATTGATTCTTTGGCTTTTCAATTGATTAACACTTTGTAACCTGGTTTTGAGGAAAAAATGCCATTAAAAATATAAAGTCGATAAAAGTCCAAATAAAATGTGACTTTCCGTGAGTTTTTTTTTCATCTGAGCTTCCGGAAAATATTTTAGTATTTCATCATCACTGCAGGTGGAGGCTTTTAACTGGAACAACCGGATCTAAATTAAATCCAGCAACATACCGCAGATACATTGCAAAGAATGACATCACTGTGTCGGTGACTCACCTGTAACACACCTGGAGTATGTATCATAATAATGCTATGGCAGTCTTTCAGATTCACGTCCACGCGACGCAAAATGGAAAATGTTTAAATTTGAAGTGTTACGTGTTTGCCCCAAATCTGTTCGACGCTTTTGTAACCAGAGGAAACTTCACCAGGTTCCCTTCACAAATGACTAAATTATAACTTCCCCATCTCATCCGCAAATCAAGAATTAAGTCACACGAAAGTGAAATATATTTCAAAAATAAATAATTTCAGCTCCTATGTTCGGCGAAAAGAATAATCAATAAAATGATTGTATTTATCTATTTTTATTCAAACAAACTCAGAAGATATTCCAGTGCATCATCACTGCGTCCTCCGCCTTCGCTCAGGCTCTTCATTGTTCGCGGTGCGGCATGCTGGTTTCGGGCAAACCGGTTAAGGTGAATAAACGTTGAATGGGCGCAGTTTGACGTGCTGGGTGTTTGCCGACACAGAAACTGGACCCCAATCAGCCAGAAACCGCCTTAATTTAAATTAAACCAACAGAAACTTTTACCAACAACGCGGCGATTCATAAAGATGTCCATTATTAAGTGGACTTCGACACGTAGCGCATCCAACACAGAAACCCCCGTTTATCAGAATATTGGAAGCTGTTTGATAAAATCTGGACCTTCAGCAGGATAAACATGAGTCAATAAAAGCTTTTAAATAAAAAAACGAGTTTGTTCGCTCACCAGTTCGCCTGCATCCACTCGATCGCGCCTCTTTCGTCGAAGCGCCGCTCGAAGCTGAACTCAGACAGCTGGAGACGGAAATCCGTCTCATTCACCGGCAGCAACATGGTGTCAAAATGATCAGATTTATTCAATAACATGAAGAAACTCAGAGAACTTCGGTCTGCTCAGTGTTTTCCTCTGCGGCTCCTCGTGCCGTCTGTTCTCTCGCCTGCTTCCGTCCTAATTAAAGCCTATTAGCGGGGGGCGGGGCTTAAAGGAAACACCTATTTGCTGCTTTTCATCTTTCTTTAAATTTTCATTATGTTGTTTTTCTGTCTGCTCTTTACAGAAAGCAAATTGTGCCATGTAAAAGAAGGAATAAGCCACATAAAGTCTCCCATGAAGTCACAGTTTAACAGTTAAACACTTCAGTCGGATGGATGTTTAACTTTAAAAACTAAAAAATCTGTACACTGTAAAACCGACTGTTCAAACTAATTAATTTTAATGAGATGTGCAAACTTAAGTTTTCCTAACTTAAAAATGTTGATTTAAGATTACTTCTCGTTCGATTTTCTATATTTTTGAGTTCTTGAAACTCAAAATTTCCGAGCAGTATTAACTTATTGTGGATTTAAGTATGTGCTACTTAAATGATATATTCAGATGTACTTAAACCCCCACAGTTTAAACATCATTTTTTGGATATTTAGATTTAAAAAATAATCAAGAGCGCATGCTAAAGAGACATAGTATGGAGACCAAATAGATAAAGATAAAGTGGCCTACATGTAAATAAATACGATTTTTAATATAATACATTTAGTTATGAAAGTGAAAACCGATTTTTTGGGGTTGTCATGTTTTTTGGGTTGTCATGTTTTTGAAAATATTCTCTGTCTGTCTCTATAAAAAAAATATGTAAAATTAAATTAAATTAAATATACACAACCACAAAATTGCTTGCACCGGAAGTACTTGTACGGTTTTATTTTGTATTTTTTGCTGCATTTCCTGTTCGGGTAGCTGTGCCGAGAGCGGTCATTTCATCCAACACTGGAGACTCCCAAAGTTGGCGGGCCATTTTAAGCTCTCAGTGGTGGACAGCTGTTTGCCGCACTGGAGAAACTGTAAGTATTTGGGAAAAAATTAGATGCATTTATCGTTAAATAAATGTTTAGAAGTGCTTTTCATACATAGACAGCCAGAGTCATGTTAGCCATACAACTAGGCTAGCTAGCTAAAGATGATGTGGGGGGTTTAGTTAATGTTAATTAAATTGCTTGCTTGTTAGTTGTTGTAATAACATACAGATTATGCAGTGGTGCGTAGCAGTTATATTTTTGGCTATATTAGCAAAAAACTTTAATTTTTTCGGTTGACCTCCTGTTTGAATAAAGCGCGCGGTAACCTGTTTTGATTTTATGGAAGTACTATCTCTTGCGCATGCGCCTCATCTTTAAATTCTCGACCTGTTGAGGCTCTTGGCGCAGTGAAGGAGGATTGTGAAGGTCCCATTGCATCGATCGCGATCTACTGGTCGATCACAAAGGTAATTTTGGTAGATCGCGTGGCATTTAAAAAATCCATCCAATCCAATCCGTGCAGACGGGAAGCTGCGCGCGCTATTTCAGAGCGATTCGCGGCCTTTCCCCGGTCACCATGGAAACAGAAAACAGGAAGCGGAGTGACTCATGCGCGAGCTGCCGGGTCAGTTTATTTCTACTAAACTTCAGAAAGGGTGTAAAGATGAGTGAGGGAGCTGCAGTGCGAGTCATCAGAGGAAGGTAATGACAAAACATGTACACAGCTGTTTTGTGCAATATGGGTTCATGCAGTTAAGCAAATTACATCAACTCATGCATTTTTATAGTAAGTAGATCATTTTGCCTCGGTCATTTTATAAGTAGCTCGTAAGCTGTAAAGTGTGGTCACCCCTGTAGGTGTAGCAGACTCTCTAACTGCTAACTGTAAAGCAACTGGACACTTAGTCCACTTGTTTAGTTGCTATGTTGGTGCTTTTGGGCTTTCAAAAGTTTTAATAATTACGCCATTGCTTGACTCTTGCCGTTGCCAGCACACACAGTTCTTTTATTCAGGCCTGGCTTGATGACCTTATCACACTAAAAGATTTTATCCCTTATTTATTTAATTTTTTGACAGTCATATTCAACATGAATATTTTTGTATTGAAAATCATTGTGTGGTGTTTTTCTTGTAGGCTTAAAAAAACAGAAAATACATCAGAATTACTTCAATATTTACATTGTAGTTTCAGTATTGTAACTTCTCAATTGTCTTTATATTCACTAGCACAATGACAGCTGAAGCCCCACAGAACATGATCCTTCATGTCATCAAGACTGACTGTTAGAAAGTAAAACTCAGCTCCCGGCCAGCCTCTGATGATGGGCTGATTATGATCTTAAAAGAACAATTGGAACTGGACCATGACTTCAGCTTGCATTATGGAGATCCAGACCTTGATGGCAAACTTACTTCCCTAGTTGACAGGAGTTGCCCCAAAAAGCTGTTATACATATTTCACTTGCACAGGATTCAAGTTCTGTTGCATCGACCGAAACAATTTCAGGTGTCTCATCCTTGGAATGTCAAAGCAGATGGCCTCCAGGTCCTTTTCAGATTCCCACATTTGCATTTGACATGGAGCTGACACTCAACAAAGGGAATACTAATTTTGAAAATAATGGAAAGCCTCTTCAACTGGCAAGGGACCAAAAGCAGAAAAACCTGCATCTACTATATATGGTTTCAAGGCTTACCCGGTGACAAAGAGATTATGATGGTAGCTGAGGCTCTTGTGGCCAAACATCCCTGTTTAAAAGAAGCAGGATCTGACACTGGATGGAATGGCTGGTAGAACAGCATTAAGTTTAAAATGAGCAATTACAGGACCAAGATGAGAAGGTCTGGGTGTGAGGAGGTCACAGTTAATGCTGGAAAATGAAGCAGAAGAAACCCAGACAGAGAATCTTCACACTCCAACATTAAAAACTCCAAGCCTGCAGAGGTCAACTTTCTGCCCAACTTTCTGCAAGGAGAGAATCCTCCAAGTCTTGAACAACTGAGGCAGCCATGATGAAGAAGGAAAGAAAACTGAGAGAAACTAACCCCTTATTAGCAGAATGATGTAGACCACATTTGCCTTGAGGCGACAGACCACAGTGATGTCCTGCCCACCAGTCAAACAGCTCCTGGAACTCCGGCCTGCTCTTTGTATGCAGTCTGAAGTAATATGAATATTTCTTTTTGTTTTTCCTAGCCAATAATGTATGTCACTTGTTATTTTGCCTGATTCTATTACTCTTAAAATAAATGTAATAATATACTGTCTTTTACTTAAATGTAGGTGTATGCTGAATTTCAATGGATAACAAACCAGAACCTGACCAATATGTTTTATGTCGAGCTGGATCGCCACACCCCACAGTTGATGACCCTAATTAGAAAGAAGGCTTCCAAAACTGGAAAGATTGCAGATGCATGTGCTGACACTTTCAAAGTCTACGATGAACAGGTAATTTTACATTTTACTGGCAAAAGTAGTTTTGTAATGTTTACATTTAATGCTTGTATTGTAATGTTAAAACAGATCTTTTGAATTCAGTTGCTCAGCTTCAAAGTGCATGTTTCAGCTATTTCTCTGAATGCACCATTGTTGTGGCCAGTTAATCAGGACTGTTACTCATTGGATTCAATTAGTAAACTTGTCATGATGTTTACACTATTTTAATCCTCTTAGAAACTACATGATATTGATACAAGATGTACCACTGTTCTTCACACCCTTCCTGTTTTTCTTCGTGAGGACGTCTCAGGATTTTTCAGAACATGCATGGAAAGTCCCAGTGAAGACATATTAGGCCTGTTCTTTGTTTACCCACGTCATATTTAAGAACAACACACATTATTCAACATTTCTCTAACAGTGCCAGTGTTAACCAGCTGGTATATTTTTCAGCTGCAACCTTTGGTGAGATGATTTAAAACCTGTGTATTGTTTTTGAGTCACCCGACACAAAGTCCAATTTACTAGCATGATCTCTCTTTAATTCTTTCAGGATGATATGGATGAGCCATATATTGGAGATGCAGCTGTGGCCCTCTTGACAACCATCGGTAGTGATGCCAGGTGTCCGGTTCACTACCACCCTGTGAGAGTCTCCATAGTCCTAGAAGGTAATGTAGTGGTCACCCAGACTTAGTGATGTTTGGTCTCATTTATGCTCTCCATCTCAGCCGTCACAAAGAACTGCCCAACACCTTTGAGTTTACCCAGAAACTTTTACTCGGTCTGGATGACTTCAAATTATCAGCAAGGCTGCAGTCTCTGAAAAATGATTTGATGATACATGTGTGGAACTGAAAGTTTGAACAAAGCTAGTTGGTACCATATTCATATTGAGGCTATTATCTTTGACTAATATCTTGTAAGCTTTGCAGCTCACACTAATCAATATAGATGGATAAATATGACTAAAAAATATGACTACTGTTGGGAGAAAGAATGTATTTTTGATGGTCACCTTTCCCTTTGCTATCAAATTTTAGCTTTCTTATTAAAAGAAGAGTTGAAAAGCACTCTGTCTGCCCTACAGCTTCACAAGACTGCAGAAAGTGTCTTTTTTTGTTGAATGGTTGGTTTTATTTTGTTTAAAAGTGTTAAAAGAGTATTAGTAACTTTCTACATTAAACGGTTAAATAAAAAAATACTGACTTTAACTAATAACTTGACTTGTTATTCTTTTTAAGTTAGCAGTTCTCAATAAAAGTAAAGTCATCAGTTGCCACAAATATTTTGAGTTTTAAGATTAATAATTTTAAACTTTATGAAGTAAATGATTTGAGTTTCAAGTAATTAAAAATAAGAGGGAGAAAAATAACTATTGAGTTTACATAACTTAAATTTCTGGATTTCTATACATACAATTTTTCAATTCAGTTCACTTATTGCAATTAGAAAGGTAACAAATATTTTGAGTTGCTGTTACTGAAAGTATTAGAGTCAGCTTAGTCAGTAATTTTAATTTGGAGTTAATCAGAGACTATATGTACAATAAACTCTATGTATTTAAGTTCCCAATAACCTCAGACTTTGAGTTAATTAACTCAAAAAACTTTAGGCAAACAGTTGCCACAAAGTTTTGAGTACTGCTTACTTCTTCGGGTTTACAGTGTAAGAAAGTCAAAAGAAAAATGTCTGCAAATAAAACCAAAGGTGGACAACATTGATTCCATTGTTTTCGTGACTCTTTGAATGCAGCATTCTTCAACTTTTATTTGAAATGATTCTGAACAATATTTAAATTTTAAAAAACACCTTGACATTTAAGAAACAAATAACAGTGAAAAGCATAAAGACAAAAATGAACAAAGTAATCACGAACTTTTTTACATTAAAATTTCAAACAATGAAACAAAATTAAAGAACACAATGTAAAATTATTTAGTTTTACTTTTACTTTACTTTTGATGTGAACTCTCAATCTGTCAAATACAGTCACCATGTGTTTTGAGTACAGGTGTTTTCATACATACTGCCTGACTACTGAAAGCTTGTTGGCCGACTCTGAGGATCACGTGTGTGTAATAAGTGCAGTTTGTATCTGTGTCACATGTCTCTGAGTGGCTGCCTGATCGTCTCAGTCAGAGATTCAAACCGTCGACCTCGGACCTCCTGCGTCGCTCTGACCTGCAGCTCAGACTGAATCAGTGTGTTTGTTTCATCACAGAACAGAACGGACTGATAAAATGTTTGTTCCTAATCTGAGAACAGCGTCACATGCTGCTTTGTGTCAGTTTGTGCAGCTTCAATCTGACAGATATGAGACCAGATGAGAGAACATCACCAAAGTTCAATGATACTTGATACCACAATGTAAAAATACTCTGTGACAACTCACAAGTACAAGTGCTGCAGTGAAAATGTTCCTTCAGTAAAAATACTTGAGTATACTGAGTAATCTGTAGTTAGATTGGATTCAGTGAGGAAAAGCTGAAGGACAGAGACTGAAACCATCGATC
>JAPZDZ010000003.1:24165178-24175226 GCA_029783805.1 Acanthurus tennentii | reverse complement strand
TTTTGGGTCACTGATTGAGTAAGTTGATAAATAAGCATGTTGCCTCTCTGTGTGTGCGTGGGTGTGCATGTGTGTGCCTGTGTGTGTGTGTGTGTGTGTGTGTGTGTGTGTGTGTGTGTGTGTTTATGTTGAGTCAGTTTAATAAAAACGGAGGCTCCTTCATGTGATTCTGCCACCAGGTGGTGACAGAGTTAAACATCATCCTGACACACACACACTCACACGGACAAACACACACACGCACACGCACACACACACACACACACACACGAAGTGAAGACAGTTTCTGACAGAAAACACTTTGGTCCAAATATCAGAAAGACAACAAGATGCTTTAATAATGAACACGAGAGTAATGAGCCTTTAATCAGTGCTGCAGTTACTCTGATCAGCCACACGGTGGCACCAGAGAGTCATAATGTAGGTACTCTCAACAACCACTCGGTTTGTGTGTCTGTGTGTGTGTGTGAGTGTATTTATATGCTTGTGCGTGAGGATTTGACTGAACCGCACACCCAGGCTGTGAGACAACACATGAGTTTAATTATAGTGTGTCTGACGTGTAGCTGAGCTGCACACACACACACACACACACACACAGTGTCCTGTGTAGGCGGGTGATGAGGGCGACTCTCAGCGACCCTGTTTTTTGATAATTGAAGGTGTTTCTTGTGATTCTGAGAGAAAAAGATGAAAACATCCGAAGCTCATTTGACTTTTTCCTGATTTTAGCTTTTGGAATCACAGAGTGTGTTAAACCTTCTAAAACCTGCGAGAAACCACCGTGTTTCATGCAGATGGACTGGGAGAAGTTTTCATGGTAAAGTTTTCGGTCTTTCTGTCTGACGTCTGAGCTCAGAAATGTTTTCCAGATATTTTTAACTGTAATTTGGTCTTTTCTGGCTGTCAGCTTGTTTGTGTGGTGAGAACTTTGTGAGCGACGGCTCGTCCAGGCTTTTAAAACGAAAAACTCACACAACACACTGTTTGACTGAAGGTCGACCGGAGGTCCGTAGAGCTCAGAGTCGCATGACATGAGTCCATCATGAGAGCAAACATCAGCATTCAGTAACAACGTGAAGACGAACTTTATCAGTTTTTTAAAAAATAATCAAACAGAAAAAACTTCTGCAGTCGATCAGCTGGTTTTTACAGAAGTTATCTAAGTTATCAGATACATGTAGTGGATTACAAGTACGATATATTACTCAGAGAGGTAAAAGTATCATGTTTCTTCCTGCCCAGCAGCCAATCAGATGAGGGCCGGTCTGTGGCTGCGGTCACCACGGCAACGGCAGATTAACCTCCTGGAGCGTGAGATGTGAGGTTTAAAATAGACAGAGAGTCGTGTCGGGTCACAGTTCAGGTTCCTGATCACAGAACCATCACAGGGTTCCTCAGCTCGGTTCCACAGCAGAACCCTGTGAGCAGCAGAGGAGGTTCTCCCATCAGGTTCACGTCCTCTCAGACTGCAGACGAGAACTGCACAGTGAAGATCACAGTCAAGATCAGTTCACGTTCACAACACGCAACACAAAAACTAAATTAACCCAAAGTTTCATGCATTCATGCATTCATGCATTCATCGCCCTGTGGTCTGTGGTGATTTTAACTTTAACTTTAACTTTAACTTTAACTTTTATTTGTCACATACACAATTATACACAGTACAATGCGCAGTGAAATGTGCTTGGTACCAGCATCCAACTGCAGTAAAAAATTTTAAATAAAAAAGTTAAGGTTCAATAAAAATATGTACATATACACAAGCAAAGCAAATCAAATTTTTGGTGGTTGAGCAGGTCAGTCATGTTGCTTTGCTTATTATTTGTGTGTGAGACTGATCCTTGGCTGTAGTAATCTATTACTTTGCACTGTGCCCAGCTTCTGTCTGTTTCTCTGAATAAGCTCGTCAAACACGCGATAACAACGTAACCGAACACTGATTTTCCAGCTCAAATCTGAGAGGTTCAGTTTCAGGATGTTGTGTCTCTGTGCTCCTCTTCTTCTTCTCTGATGTTCGGTGATCAGTTTGGTTCCACATCTTCTCACTCTGGGCTTTCAGCTCCACACGGTCAGGTCCAGCAGACAGAAGCAGCTCAGATCTGAACAGCACTTCTTCATCTGAGGCGGAGCAGCAGGTGTGATGGAGGTTTTGGTTCCGCTCAGATGTGAAAGACGTCATGAAGTGTTTGTCGATGAGACCTTTGAAGCTGCAGAGGTTGACTTTGTTGTTTCAGCTGAAACAGAGATGTTTTTGTGAAACACGGTGGCAGATCTGAACGGGTTCGTCTGTGCAGAGAGACAAATGTTTACTGTTTCCTGTCACCTCTTCGCATCAGCAGTGACTCCAGCTGTGGTGTGTGTGTGTGACAGTGAGCAGTGATGCTGATTTCAGTCTGATCGATCGTTCGATCAATGACGAGCTGCACCGAGTCCAGACGTCTGTGAAACACAGTTCATTTGCACATAAGCGACAGCTTTGTGCAGTGGTTAGCGTTAATTGTAGGTTTTTGCTCAGTGTTAGCTCAGAATGTTCAATCCCTTCGGTTTAGTTTAGGATTAGTGTAATCCCAGGATATCTTAAGCCCAGACTGAGTTACATCCTGGACTCATCTTCTTCCCAGGCTTAGCTAAGATCTGGTTTTATCCCGGGATTAGCTTTAGCTTCAGCTGCTGCTAATGGTTAGCTGCTGCAGTGTCTGTCACTGAACATATCAGGGCTTTAGAAGCTCTGTCCTGTTCTTCAGGGATTATAAGAACCTTCTCCTGGTTTTTTTGGTCTCGTGTGTTTTTGTAGAAACTCAAGCAGAACTTGAACACATTCACATTTTCAAGGAATGAAATGAAAACACAGAAACTGCTGCTTGGAGGTTTCTGTGCTTCAGTCTGGAGGAGTTCACTGTTTTCCTTTGGCCTCCGTCCCTCCGCTGGGTGTGGACGCAGACGATTCAAATTCAAACACAAACTTTATTGTTTCAAGTTGAAAACAAACCAAACCACAGCGGACGTTTCCTGAGAGCAAAGAATTTAAGATCACACCCAAACAGCCACAGCAGCAGCCTCTTCTTCTCCTTCTTTTTCTTCTTCTTCACTGAACAAGAGTCATCTAACATACTCACACACACACACACACACACACACACACACACACACACACACACACACGGTTTTATCAGCCTATAGGAGGGAAATTCCAGATGGATTCATTCAGTGCTGCAGAGAATGGAAAGAGAGACCTCCCACTCCTGTCAGACAGCTGGAGACACTCCCTGAACACCAACTCCTCCTCCTCCTCCTCCTCCTCCTCTCTGTGTGGATCTTTTCCATCTGCTGTCCGGTTGCGCTGACCTCTGACCTCTGACCTGTTTTATGCCTGGCTGCTGGTGATGCTGCTGGTTTCAGAACTGTTGAAGAATGCTGATGTTCCTTCAGCGTCTGAAAAGAAGTTTTATTGGCACCACTGAAACTGAAACGTCGAGTCACAGCATTTGTTAAATTTAAAGTAACTTTTCAGCTTGAAATCAATGTGTTTTCTCTTTTTAAGTTAAAATGATTCAAAAGCAAAGTTTAGATCATCGATCAGATCTTTTAGATACGCAAACACAAAGATGGGATCTTTGCATTTCAACTAGAATTGTAGTTTATTTTACTTTATAATATTGATTATTGTAAAACTGTGTTTATGTGGCGCATTTGATGTTAAAGATGCAAGTTTTGCCTTCAGACCTATAAAAGTGATATTAAAGATTTAGTTAAAATAATATTAAAAGTGAAATTTAGTAAACTTAACTTTAAAAAGATGAGTTTAAAGTTTTGGAAGAGATTTTCATATCATTGATGAACTTGTTCCTTCGTAGCACTTTGTTCTCCACATTCGACTCTTTTCCACAGATTCAGTTTTACAGTTTTTCTCTCAGTGAGTCAAAGTTCACAGTTTTAATGTTTGTAACTTGAGAAACAAGAAGAGTGTCGGATAAAAACTTCAGGAAGGTCGATGGAGTGAAAGGAAGGTAAGAGGAGACAAAGAGAGGAAGAGAGGAAGGAGAGGACGGAGGGAGGAGGAGGAGGAGGGGGAGGGGCATCCTGGGTCAAACAGGGGTGGAAACACAAACCTCCTCCCCCCTCAGCTGATGGAGGAGAGGGAGGGAGGAGAAGATCCGACTGTGACGAGAAACAGAGAGAAAGTTGTGCAGCGAAGTTGCTGAGAGAAAAGCCGGCGTGGAGGTTTGAAAAGTGTTGAAGAAACAGAGAGAAGAGGAGGAGAAGCAGGAGAGGAAGGAGGACGAGGAGAAGGAGAAGAAGAAGGAGGAGGAGAAGAAGGAGGAGGAGAAGAGGGGAAGGAGGTGACAGAACAGCGAGGAAGAAAAGTGAAGCCGACGGATCAGGAGGAGAAGCTGCAGCTGCCGGAGGAAAAACAAAGACAGACGGACCGAAGCAGAACTGGAGACCGATGATGTCGTGTTTTTATGATGTCATCACTTCAACTTTGGGATGATGTCACTAGTTTCCCTCGAATGTCAGCTGATTGGCGGCTGCTTGGCCGCTGACATCACAGGCTGGGTGTGAGTGTGAGAGTGGGCGGGGCTTTGCTGACATGGCCAGCTACCTGCTGTGCTGGGGGGGCGGGGCTCTGGAGGACAGGTACCTGTATGCTCCGCCCTACCCGGCCGTGTACAGGTGAGTCTGTGTTTGCACTTTGAACCAGCTGCTTCTGATGAGAGAAGTTTTTTTTGGTTGTGTCCTCAGATGAATCGTTTAGTTTGTGACAGAAAAACATAATTTACTTCAATTTTTTTACTTTGTTTTCATCCCTGATTTCAGTTTTTAAAACAAAACTAAAAAGAATCTAATAATTTTTAAAGTAAGTTTTATGCATCAACATCTTTCAAACAAGCTTTTGAAGGAGCAGCTGAAGAGCTGGAAGGTTGTGAGGTGCTCCAGAGACACCTGTGTGGATCATTCCACAGGTGAACAGGTGAGAGCATCATGATCTGGTATGAAAGGAGCCTTCTGTCTCAGCATGGACGCTCCCTCTGTGTGGGGGAGTCTTTGACCCTCGCTGCTTCCTGTTGGTCGGCAGCTTCACACTGAGCTGAAGGAGAACAAAGCGGCGATGTGTTCAGGGAGGAATCAGCGTCGTGTCGGAGGACAGCAGGTCTGACCTTCTCTGAAAGTCTGTTGATGGTCGGACCTCCTGTGACCATCGGTTCACCATGTTTCTCCTGGTGGAGGAGCTCCTGACGTCCTCCTGGCTGCGGTTCAGTTTCAGCATCAAACTGCGGCAGGTCGCCGCTCTGACTCAGCAGTAAGTCGCTTCTGCTCGGGGCGCCGCTCTGCTTCGCTTCAAACAGAATCCATAATGAGGCTTCCTGCGTTTCCAGCGAGTCCAGACCTTCCTGCTGGATTTGAGTCCCTGCAGGCAGCAGATCTCTTCTGCACTCTGGAGGAAGTTTGCTGTTTCAAGTTTTCTACTGAGCATCTATTATAGATCACAGTGAGGCCTGCGAGGAACACGTGAACTCTGTTTTCCACTGCGCTGATATGGAGGTTCTGACAAATCTGCACTGTTTTTCTTCAGTAATCGGAACATTTTCACACAGTTCTGGTGTTTTTCCACAGTCAGCTCATCCTCAGCGGTCTTTTAATGGAGCTGCTCATAAACAGCAGTAATGAATATCCACATGACTCTTCACCTCTAAAACACCGACAGCATCAGTCGTTCATCAGAGCTTGAAATGTTGATATGATGACATTTAACGAGAAGATGTGTGAGCTTTGTGGATGGGATGTTCTTCAACAGCTGGAAAACCTCTCAGGATGGATGATGATGATGATGATGATGGTGATGGTGATGATGATGATGACATCCTTGTCCTTCACCCTGCCCTCAGAGTTCTGGTCGGTCAGTTGTTTCCTCAGGTGGAGACGATGGAAACACCATCAGATCAGTGATTTAGAGGTTCAGAGGAAACTTGAATCAGAGTTGCTGAGGAGACTTTGAGATTGTGAGTTACAACAAGCAAAGTGATGTTGAAGCAGAGAGAGTGTGTGTGTGTGTGTTCTTTCTCTGAGCTCCATTAACACACACTGACGGTTTGCTCAACATGTTTATCCTGCAGTACTCTCTGAAACAGCAGGGGGCGCACTGCAGCATGCGTGTGAGTGACATGGCCGTCGCTCTCCAGCCGACTGACGGCAGAAAAACCAGAGAACATCGAACTCAGCATGAGTGTGCTGTAATTACTGCTGCCTGTTCAGCTGCCAGTCATCCGTCCGTCCGTCAGTTCATGCTGTGTGTGTGTGTGTGTGTGTGTGTGTGTGTGTGTGTGTTGGTTGTTGTGGTTTCAGGCTGGATGAATGAAAGCTGAGTGACACACCCTGGAAAATAACAGTGTGTCTTTCAGTTTTTCTTCTGTCTATATTTGTTCCTCATTTGTTGCAGTTTCCTGTCTCTCTCTCCTCTCTTTGATCTCTGGCTTCTTTCTACCTTTTCTTGTGTTTTCTTTCAGTTTGTGTGTCAGTGTTCCTTTGCAGCAGCAGTTTCACGCTCAGAGGCAGAGATGTTCAGAGTTTCTCCCTTTGGTTTCCATGCAGGCGACATGTTTTCTTTATCACATGTAAAATGTGTTTGTCATCACGTTGCTGCGGCGTCTCCGGCTTCAGCATGTGTGCCGTCATGTGTGGCTGTTGGTGGAGTACTGAAACTCAATACTCAGTTACTCTCACAGGAAATGACACAACAAAAATATTACCATCACAAAAACTGCTCAAGTAGTAAAGTAATAAAAGTACCCAGCTGATAAGTTACTCAGAGTACTTGTGGACCCGGACCGGCTGAGTTATCTGTCTGTACTTGTGGAAGAGGCAGTGAAGTCAGAGATGGACTGCCCCCCGGTGGCTGCTGGGAAAAAAAATAAAAAAACAAGAGTTTCCTGGCGTCCTGTTGAGTGAAGTTGGCTGTCTGCTGGCGAGGAGGTTATTTCTGTCCGGGATGAATGGGCTTTGCTGGAGGAGGAAGGACTCGCCGGCAGAAACATCCGGACTCACGTTCTCTCTGTTCTGCATGTGAGGAAATACTACGAACACGCCGGCGTCCTGCTCGGGCTCAGGGTCACACGGCATTTTAGTGTTTGAATGGGTTTTTATCAGCGTCGCCTCCGGTGGGAGCCGCTGTGGTCTGTCAGCTCCAAACCTTGTCTGTGGCTCCCCCTAGAGGCAGTGAACTGCTCTCTCAGAAGAAGTCTGCTCAGCCAGATCCAAACATTAACCAATCAGAGCGTTGCACTCAGGACGGAAAAAGGCATCTTCTCCTTCCTGCATGGCCGCTGTGTTGCACCAAAGCTCGGGTTTCTCCGGCTGCATGCATGTAACTGCAGCGCTGCATTCATGTGCAGCAGGAACAGTCCCGTAAAAGCTATAAACTGACCTCAGTGTGCAGAAAAGGTGGATTTCCCCTTTAAGAACTCTTCTTCAGATGAAATGTGTCTCACTCACACGTCTTCCTGAAACACCTGACCTGAAACACCTGACAGGCCCGCTCCACTGAGGAGAAGTCAGAGTTCATTAAGGGAAGTAGATGGAAACCACACTGTGGTCCGCTCACTTCCCACTTTGACTTTCATTCACAACTCGGACTTCATTTCCTCCTGATGGGCCGGTTTTCTTCTCACTGTTTCGCAAAGTTGATCATTCGGACAGAAGCTGTGATGAAGAACGGACTTGTTCCAGCGGCGGCGGTGGCGGCGACGGAGAGGTGCGTTACATTAAAAACAATCCTCCTTGGCTCGGCTGAACTGAGAGTAAATGAAAGTGTATTGATCCCTGAGGGGACGCTGGTCGATGCAGCAGCAAACACTGCGGTTATAAATAGCCGAACTGCAGCGTGTGAGGCTGCAGAAGGAAATCTAAGCTCGTCCAGAGTTTCAACACGTTTCCACAGAGACGAATGAGTGAAAAGTGTCAGATTTGATGTTTCAGATGACGAACGATTTGATGGAAATAGGTTGAGCTGCTTGTTTGTTGTTTCTTCAGGGAAGCTTGTGAGTGTGTGAACGCTGACACAGTGTTCAGGTGTTCAGGTGTAACTCCAGAACAAACTGACAGCAGATCAGAAGAAAGACAGAAAACTTTATTTAAATCTGTGAAACACGACACAGTCACTAACAGCTGTGTGAGAGTGTACATGCTAACGTTAGCATGCTGATGTTTTACACTGTTTACCATGTTTGTGTGTTAGCGTGTGACGTTCGCTCGTTTCAGTGGGGGTCAAACTTGCGCCGCTCGAATGGCCACAAAAAGAGACACAACTCCTTTGATTTCCTCTTTGATTCTTCTCCTTTTTTCTGTTTGGGGTGAAACTGCTTTTCAGGGTTCCCATCATGCATTGGGTGACTCAAACAGGTTTGGTTTGGGCTGTGTTAGTACGCCGCTGTTTTTAGCTGCTGGCTGTTCCTGTTTACACCGTTACCATGGAAACAGCCATCAGTGATGACGGGAGAAATTAAACATCTAAGATGTGAAGGTAAACTGGACGTCAGATCGGTCGCAGGGTTGCAACACTGCAGTGACCAACATGTTTTAAAAACTGTTTAGTAAATAACACTGTTCAGTCTGAGCCACACACTCACACACACACACACACACACTCACACAAACACACGCACTCACACACACACAGATTTAATTGAAAGGAGGAACTCCTTAAAATAAAGAACAGGAACCAGAAATGCTGTCAGTTTTCACTCTCAGCTGAACAAAAAGGACCTGAAAGTCCTGAAAAACGTGTGTGTGTGTGTGCGTGTGTGTGTGTGTGTGTGTGTTTGCCTGTTTGTGTGCGTGTGTGTGTGTGTGTGTGTGTGTGTGTGTGTGTGTGTGTGAGTGTGTGTGTTGTCAGGGAGCGCCCGGTGAACCGCCCCCCTCAGCTGCTGTACCCGCAGGCCGATGTGGCGGAGCGTCTGGCACTCGGCGGCAGCGACGAAGCGTTGGCGAACGGCACCAAAGCCGACCTGCAGGCGGCCAAACGGCTCGCCAAACGGCTCTACAACCTGGACGGCTTCAGGAAGTCGGACGTGGCGCGACACCTCAGCAAGAAGTCAGTGTGTGTTTCTGTGCTCGTGACACGCTGATGCTCAGCAGAGACTCTTCTCTTTACTCCTCTGCTTCTCTGCCCGCAGTAACGAGTTCAGCCAGATGGTGGCAGAAGAATATCTGGGTAACTTTAACTTCAGCGGGATGACCATCGATCAGGCGCTCAGGTCAGTTCCTCCTCTATTGATCACTTATCAGAATAAAGCTCCATCAATCCACTGAACGAAGGAGATCAAAACCTCCAAACACACTGAAGCAGGGGGAAAAGTCTCCCATGGTGCTTTTCACCAGCCAGCAGCCAATCACAGAGCTTCCTGATGATCCATTTTGTGTCTTCAGGACGTTTCTGAGGCAGTTTGCTCTGATGGGAGAAACTCAGGAGAGAGAGAGAGTCCTCGCCCAGTTCTCCAAGAGATACAGACAGGGCAACCCGGAGAGTGAGACCACCGAAGGTACCTGTCTGTCTGTCTGTCTGTCCGTCTGTCTGTCTGTCTGTCTGTCTGTCTGGGTGTCTGTGTGTCTCACTGACTGATTGACTGACTGACCGACTTTCTGTTTGTACAGTCATTTATTCACCTGTCTGTCTTTCACTGATCCCTCTTTATTCTCTCTCTCTCTCTCCCTCCTGTCTGTCTGTCTCTCTCCCTCCTGTCTGTCTCTCTCTCTCTTGTCTGTCTGTCTCTCTCTCCCTCCTGTCTGTCTGTCTCTCTCTCTCTGTCTCTCTCTCTCCCTCCTGTCTGTCTCTCTCTCTCTTGTCTGTCTGTCTCTCTCTCCCTCTTGTCTGTCTGTCTCTCTCTCTCCTGTCTCTCTCTGTCTGTCTCTCTCCTGTCTCTCTCTGTTTCTCCTGTCTGTCTGTCTGTCTCTCTCTGTCTTTCTCTCTCTCTGTCTCTCTCTCTCTGTCTCCCTCTCCCTCTTCCCTGCCTGTCTGTCTCTCTCTCTCCCCTGTCTGTCTCTCTCT
>JAPZDZ010000003.1:24143361-24154663 GCA_029783805.1 Acanthurus tennentii | reverse complement strand
TGTGAATGCTGTCAAAACACACACACACAAACACACACACACACATGCACACACATGCACATGCACATGCACACACAGACAAACACACACACAGACACACACACACACACACACACACATACACATACACACACACACACAGACAAACACACACATAGACACACACACCTGCACACACAGGCCTGCACACACAAACATGCATGCACACACAGACTCACACACACACAGACAAACACACACACCTGCACACACACACATACAAACACGTATGCATGCACACACACACACACACACACACACACACACACACACATGCATGCATGCACACACACACACACACGCCTGCAGGTTGGCGTGAGTGTGTCCTGTGTGAGACGCGGCGGACATGTTGGAAGTCGTCTCAAACAGGTTTAAAAGCCAAACTGAGCTCCTGAACAGAAACTTGGACACGTTTCAGTCGTCAGTGTGTCAGTTTGGTTCTCACTGTTTCCTCCGACGCTGGAAACCTTCAGTCACTGAGGTCTGAATGTAAACGACAGAAGCTTGTGTGCAGCTTCTTCTGCCTCGTTTCTGCTCGTCTTCATCACAAACCGTCTCTGAATCAGCCTGTGGTGTCAAACAGGCTGCAGAGGCACAAACACGCCGTGTCGGGAACACGAAGCTCCGCCTGTTGTCCGCTTCCTGTTCCTGCTCTCCAGTTTGTCTTTTCTGTCTGCGCTCTGAAAATTCAGCTGCTTCATTCTGTTTTCAGAGATATGAAGGTTTTTGTCTTCATGCAGATGAAAGAAAAGACTTAAAAAATCTAAGTGTGTAAAATTAAAACACAAAACAACATTTCTGACTTCAGAGTCTCCACATTATTTCGGTTCTGTTTTAAAAAGTTGGATAAAAAAGAAGAAAAGCCGGAATAATGAAAAACAAGATGTGATACTTTGTGTGAAAAACTGTGTGGTATCAGAAGTTAGAGGTGACCTCATGACTCCAGCTGTGACATCACAGTCGTGACATCACTAACCGTCTCTTGTCTCCGCCTCCTTTACAGAAAACCCGTTACGGTACGTACGCCATGCTGCTCCGAGCCAAACAGTCGAGTGGAGACGAGGACCTGTCGGCCTTCGAGTCGCGGCTGTTTGATGACGGCGGCCTGCAGAGGGCGCACTCCAGCCCGACGCTGCCTCAGGACACCGCCAGCAAGGAGAAGACCCGCGGAGGCAAGACGTCAAAGAGCTTAAAGGTCACGTCCTCCACGGCGTCTTCGTCCTCGACCTCCAAAATCGGCGGCAGCATCAGAGACGGGAGCAAGAAGAAGAACGGCGGCGGGAACAAGCAGCGGGCGGAGCTGCAGACACAGAGCAGCAAACAGGAAGAGGCACCGTAAGGTGGCGAGAATCGGGGTTTCCACAAGGCGTGTAGCTGAGACAGACATGAGGCATCATGGGTAGCAGGCTGACCTCCTCCTTTACACCTTTTCTGTTAAACCTCAGTCAGATTCTGATTGGCTGAGGGGATTTTCCTCCTGAGCCGAGCTGAGACGTTCAAGGCGGCTGGGAGAGGAAACGCTCATCAGGAAGGAGGACGACCGAACGGACGAGTGGAGCGTTTTTGTTCCGCCAGTCGAAACATTCAGGAAACACTAGCGAGGTTTGAAGCGTGTCATGTGACCGTCAGCTGTCAGAGTTTCTTTCTCGCCCAAACATCAGCTGGTCAGTTTCAGAATAAAAGCTTTATTTCCTGTCCAGTCTTTCATTTCAGGGACCTTGTGTTTGAAATTAGGGGACGCGGCGTCACCATGGCGTCACCGCGGGCGTCACCGCGGGCGTTGCTCAGCGTCCTGCGGCGGCGTTTCGTCCCCGTTGCTTCTGGATCTCAACTCAAACTGTTTTAGGTACTTTTCCGTTTCTCCTCTCAGAGACGAACGCTGACCTCCTGCACGGCTCTGCTTCTCCTAGCAACCGACGGGGGAGCAAGTTGCCATGCCAACCACATATGACGGACAGAGAGCGTGGGACTGTTGCCACGGCAAACAAGCAACAGGGGGAGGGAGAAGGGGTGTGAGACTCCCAGACAGACAGACAGACAGACAGACAGACAGGCAGACAGGCTGGGAGTCACAGAGATAAACAGGAACACAACACCTCCTCCCTGCTCCTCACAGAGTGTGTGAGAGTGTGTGTGTGTGTGTGTGTGTGTGTGTGTGTGTGTGTGTGTGTGTGAGAGTGTGTGTGTGTGTGTGTGTGTGTGTAAACAGGACGTGAACCTGTCTGATGGATCTTGGTGTCCTGCAGGTTGTGGAGTTTTGCTGGAACAAACAGGCTGAACGGAGGCTGATCAGTGAGCGAACACAAACTGCTGAGCGAGCACAAACAGAACACACACACTGAAACAGAGAAGAAGAATTTCATCCAACAGCAACAAGTTTCTTTACCGACCGAAAATGAATCCAGAACTGATTTCTGATGTCTAACGTCTCTACAAACTAAAAATCCAATCAGAAACTGAAATCTGATCTTTATTTGCTAGTGTAGTTTTTTGTTTTTCCCAGAAGCCCACAGAGTTCACAGGAGAGTGTCTGTGGTTAGTTCAAGCGTCTGAAATAACAGTGGGACAATGCAGCTGTTTTTCACAGCAGTTTACAGCTTAAAAACTGTAAACCTTTTGGTTTTGAAATGTGTAAAACTTCATTTGGGTTCATTTTGTCACAGCAGCTGGCGAAACGGATGAGAGACAGGAAGTGATGTAATGAATTCGGCTCTGTGCTTCAATCCTAAATGACTGAAGAAGGAAAAACAAAGTGACGACTTTCAGCTTGAAAAGCCTCAAAATTGTGACAGAAAAGGAAACAAACTGGTTTCAGATTCCAGAATTTCTTGTTTTTGATCATAAAATTAGTCACCGGAGTTTCAGACTTTATTGTCCTGAACATTTTTAGTAAAGTTGGAGACAAAACGCCGTCTGTCGGCCTGTGGATGTGAACGGTTGCAGAGTTTTTGTGCTCGCTCAGCAGTTTTGTCACCAATGGACCTCCACAGTTTTTCTTTCTGCTGGAAACTGAGAGACGTTTGAATCCGTCCGTTTCTCCTCGTTTTCCTCCTGACCGACCAGGATGAAACATCTCAGACGTTTGCTCTCTGAGTTTGTGTCGCTGAAATGTGAAACCGTGTTTGAATCTGTAAAGCTGTAAGTTTGAATGTGAAGAAACAAACTTCACACGTTTTTTTTTCCTCTTGTTCTTGGTCTCCAGTGACGACAAACTCAACCGTCTGCCTCACAAACAGAAACATTTGCTTTTTAAGACAAAAGGAAAGTGAAAATCTACAAAAGTCACCTGATCACCTTCATCATCAGTGAACTGAGAAGTTTCCCACCTGCAGTTACCTCCTGCTGCCACCTGGTGTCACCAGAGCAGCTCTGCTGATGCAGAGTTCAGAATCATTTCAGACTGTTGGATTATGGGAATTGATGTTTAATGAGTCAGAAACAGCTGAGAGGTTTCAGAAATCAGAATAAATTAATTTATTAGCTGATTAAATTGTTTATCAAATGTGCAAAAAGTAACTAATGTTAACTAAATGTAACTGAGTAAAAGTAAAAACGAACATTAAATGGAAATACTTGCAGTACCTCAAAATTTAAAGTTACATGCAGTACTTGAGTAAATGTATTTAGAAAGTACAGTTAAAGGGAATGTGACCTTTGTTTTACTCCTTTGTTCAGACTTTATGAGCCGAGTTTCGGCTGCAGGTGTTTGAGACGTTCAGAGTCCAGATGAAGTGACTGAACTCGCTGCGTTCATGAGGTCGGTCACATTATTGGTCTCTGTTTTATTTTGGCGGAGTCGAGCCTCCGTCCTGCTCCACGTCAGTGACTCTGAACCAATCAGAAAGTGTTTGACCTCCTCATGAAAAACACCTGTGACGTGAGACACTGAAGGGAGCTTCACACTGACTGTGATGACAGCAAACGGCCACCAGGTGGCAGCAGAGAGAAGCTGCTTGTTGTTGCTTCTTCAGGACTCAGAAGTTTTTGTTAAAGGAACAAATCAAACGTTTAAATATGAAAAATGTTTCAACTGCAGAAACACAACTTTCATGTAATCTGTTACTTTCCTGACAGTTTTGGTTCTTTTGAATGAAACACTTCAGACTTCTGTCAGTACGGCAGGTTCGTGATCAGAAACACTACAGACTGAAACATTTTTAATCCTAAACAATAATCTGATTCCTGGAAACACTGAAGGAAACCTGCAGGTTGGACTCCTGAAGGGAGGAAGAGGAAGGTTTTCCTGCGGTTCTCCTGCAGGACGGCTGATGTTTGGTGGATTCTGGAGCTTCCAGGCAGGAATCTGAGTTTCCTGGAGGTTTACAGACGCTGAAGCTGCTGTGAAAAACTGGACTGAATGTGAGCAGGAAACACTGCTGCTCTGTTTCTGTCTTTGGTCCATGTGAGCGGTCGTCTCTGCCGTCCGTCAGACTGTGAAGACTCAAACACGTCAGAGGACTTCAGACCCGTCTGGTTTCAAAGGTACAGAGGAGCTTCTGCTGAGTCAGACCTTCACGCTGTGAGTTTGGGTTCGACCCGACAGAACGAAGGTTTCAACAAAAACAAACCACAGACACGAGGAGATGATCCCAGTCACAGACACATTTTGGCCTTTTGACTCAAAGTTACGAGGTCTTGTCTCCTCAAACCTTCTGACCTCAGTTTGGTGTCAGACGCTGGTCTGCTGGTTGGCAGCCGCCACGCTCAGGTGTCGCCGTCCCTCCTCCCTGATGAGGAAGTTTAGCTAATGCAGAAATTTAATCCGAACTTTGACTTGAATCGATGAAAAGATGATTTGAAATGAAAGAAACACAGATTCTACCGTCTCCGGTTCGTGGAAACGTGACGTCCTCACAAATAACAAACTCTGGTTGAGTCTCCATCAGGCTGATGAAGGTCTCACCTGTAACACCTCCACGTCTCTCACCTGTCCCAGAGTGTCTCTCTGGTCTGCTCTCTGATGATCGTCGGGCTGACGAGGGTTCCTGTGGTTCTTCAGCGAGGATCAGACCTGATCTCGTCCTTCATCCACATGCTGGCTGATGCAGGAGGCTTCAGATCCTCCTGCTGTGCTGTTCGACCTCCTGGGTCTTATTTACTCCCTCAACTATCCAGTAACACTTGTGTATTCCGGGTGTATTTGTCGCACTGTGCAATGTAAAGCAGCATAGGATGAATTTGTCTAAGAGTCATGGCCGCTTCCAGCGCTTCGTCTGTGTCCAAACCTTGTAAATAAATGTACAAGTTCACATTGAGAAGCCATATCGTAGTTGGGCTGAAGGCCTAGCTAGCGCTCGCTGCGTTTTCGAGCACTTTGGTTTAGATATTTTAGAGTGAAAGCAGATGTTGAACCTCCTCCGAGTGGTTGAATCCACCCGTTTATTTATTCTGTTCATCGACGAAAAGGCCGAACTTAGTTTCTGTGAAAGTTTCCTTTGTTTGTGTGCAAACTGTCCACATGGCGTGAGGTTTCTGCTCGTAGTGAAACAAACATGTTTGAAGGCTTAGAGGCAAAAATAAACACAACCTGAGAACAGAAGTCGAAGTCTGAGAGTCGTTTTTATTCAAAGGTATTTGTGTCGACAGTGGAGCTTCACTGATTAAATATTTCATTTCCAGGCTGTTTGTTAAGGAGAGAAACCACATGAATACACAGTATTAGTAAAAACACAGACAGCCTCGACTCGACAGCACAGAGTGAAACTTTACACGAAACTCTGGAGAAAATAACGGAGGAAAGAGGATCAACCCTCAACAAAACACTCAACCGCATCCGAACATGTTCGTTACACACGCTAGCTGTTAGCGTTTCAGCTAAATTATCTCACAATTAGTCAAAATTTGACGCCAAATCTAAACTTTGACCAACAACATTAGTTTTTATTCTGTCATCATAAACATCTGAATGCGGCACTTTTCTAGGAAGGGCAGACGAGCAGGTGAGTAAACCTGCTGATGATGTCACTGCTCCGACAGGTGAGACGTGCTGCGTTCCAGACCCGACAGAAAATTTGGAAAATCCACTTTCCGAAGAGATGAAGACGCCTCGACTCCACTTTGAATTTTAAATAATAATAAAAAAAAATCATCATCTGATCATAACAACAAAGAAACTTGGAGGTTCAAAGTCCTGAATGGAAAATTCAAGAACTTTCAAGGTGAAATTCAAGGACTGTCAGGTGTAAGTCTGCAGAAACGAGTTCATATAAACAAATAAACCAACAGACGAGAGAAACAAAGTATAAATTAGTTAAAAATGTAATAAAGATTAAAACTGAAAAAGTTTAAGAAATAAAAAAACAATCCTCGATGTGAAAACTTTCATTTAAAACCTGCTTTTTGAATTTTCTTTTACTTTGAAAAGTCTGTTTCCGGTCACATTGACCGTCAGGTGAGTTTAGTTGCACCATGTTGACGAAAACCAGACGGTTGTGACTCGTGGCGTCGGTCTGAAACGCAGCAGGTCAGCGAACATCAGAGTCGACTCGACGTCCAGCGGCGACTCCAGTTCAGGTGTGCAAGGTCCTGCTCCACGAGGTGACTTCCTGCTCGTCACTGATTGGCCACAGGCGGCTCCTCTTCCTCCATTGGCTGACTGCCGAAGCCGCTGTCGACGGTGGCATCTGATTGGACAGAAATATAAGAGAAGGTGAGTTTGGCTGCAGTTTATCTGTTTCAATTACAGTGACAAAAACTTTATTTAAAATTAGAAAAAAATTAAAGGTTACATTTACACTAAAGTAACTTTTTTGTTCCATAACTTTATTTATAAACCATGCAGAGACAAAGTGAGGACGTGCTGATGCTGAACGCCTCATTTACACTTAAAAATGTGTTTGAGACAATTTCACAGTTTTTCACGGACAAACTGAGAAAAAACCAGCTGGAACGAAATCACGCGTGAACACGAAACGTGTTTTTGTTTGATTTCAAACAGTTTTACTTTGAAAGACAGAAAACAGGAAACAGGAAACAACCTCGAGCTGCTTTCATGATTCTTAAATTTTCAGCTTCTGAGGCTTTTTAGTTTATTTAGGTGATAAAATGAGAAACTTGTGTCTGTGTGTGTGTGTGTGTGTGAGTGTGTGAGTATGTATGTGTGTGTGTGTGTGTGTGTGTGTGTGTGTGTGTGTGTGTGTGTTACCTGCGCTGTGTTTGTCGTCTCGTAGCTCCGTGTTTCTCAGCAGACGAACTCCTTCTGTCAGACCGAGGGACTGAAGAGCTTCAACCAGACCTTCAACTGGACCCCCACCCAGCTGGACAGACAGACAGGCAGACAGACAGGCAGACATGTGATCAGAGATGTGTTTTCTCGGATGTGTCTCGCTCTGTTCCTCCTGTCGTTCGTCGGCACTCACCCTGTAGTGCTGCAGCAGGTGCTCGCAGGGCGTCGGACTGTCCTCGTACAGGTGAGTCAGCGTCATCATTCCCAGCTTCTCCGCCAGTTTCTTCCAGGGAACGTCTCCGATGCTCAGCACCTCCACCAGCCGGGACAGAGTGTCCTCGTTCAGCTCCGAAGCCTCCACCTCTGCAACATCAGCACAGCTTTGACTCACCGTTTCATGACACTGAGAGTCTTTGGTTTTACTTCCTGTTTTTAGGTCCAAACTTTAACAGCCATGATGGTTTTCTCTCTGTCGGCTTCAGTTTAATCTTTAAATCTGTTCCTGTGTTTAAAATCTAGACTCCAATTCAATTTAATATCAAGTTCTAAACAGTTTTCAGCACTTCGGAGCAGCAGAGGAGAAGAGAGGACGAACCTTCACTGCTGCTCGGTTTCATCTTCTTGCTGCAGACGCGACCGGACTTGGGACTCTGTCTGGAGTTTAACAGGTTCCTCACCTGAGGAGACGAGGAGCAGACGAGGAGGAGATTACTTCTACTCTCAGATGATTTCAGAAACACGATTCAGTGAAACGTCCAGCACGGTGCAAAACTCTGAGCTACATGCTAACATCAACAGGACTAATGCTAAGCTAAGACTGTAAACATGGTGAATGTGTTAGCATGCTAACAGTTGCTAATTAGCAGAAAGCACAAACCCGTTTCCTGCTCCTCTAAAGGACTTCTGACTCTGCTGAGCGGGTTTTGATCTCTGTTACCTTCTGACACTTGGCGAGGTCCAGAGGGGTGTGGCCTCCTGCAGGTCTCTTGCGAGGGTTGATTGGCTGTGAGGTGGCCTCTCGCTCGGTGACCTCTCCTCTGATTGGTTCATCTTCGTCCTGCTCTTCGTCTGAAGAGGAGCTGAGGAAGAGCGGCTCGTCGTTCTCAATGTTCTTATCAGCACCTGAAGAACAGCCGTCGTTTAGTCTCTCAGGTGAGTTTGTGTGACGCCGGTTGATTTCTGTATCTTGTGTGTGAGTGTGTGTGTGTGTGTTGCTGAGTTTTCAAATGTGTGTTCTCTTCTTATGTCACTTCCTGTGTTCGTGTGTCTCACCTGCAGCGACGAGCATGGAGCAGAGGGTCGGGGAGCCCAGACTGGCTGCCAGGTGAAGAGGTGTGTTTCCTCCAAACGAGCAGGCGTTCACGTCGGCACGAAGCTGCAAACAGAACGAATGACTGTAACTCTGTGATGTCACTGACGAGCAGCTGTACAGGTGAGCTGTGTGTGTGTGTGTGTGTGTGTGTGTGTGTGTGTGTCGTACCTCTGAGATGAGAGTACAGGCCACCTTAAACAGGTTTTCTCTGACAGCCAGGTGGAGGGCAGTGTGTCCACTTTTCAACTCAGGTGCATTGATTTTGGCTCCGCCCTCCACCAGCAGGCGCAGGCAGCGCTCGCCGTCCCTCCTCACCGCCAGGTGCAGAGGATGGAGACCTGAGACAGAGTCACACAGGTGACCCCGGTTAGAAACTCACTGTGTGACACATTTGTTTCAGTCGCGTTCATGCTCAGTGTCTCACCGTGGTAATCCGGAGTGTTGACCAGGTGAGCGTGGTGTTCTTCAAGGTGAGCCAGCAGGGGGCGCAGTGTACTGCTGTCCCCTGCCAGCGCCGCCAGGTGGATGGGACTGCGGCCATCTTTGTCCAGCAGGCTGGGGTCGGCCCCCGCCTTCAGCAACGCCTCCACCACCTTCACCTGCCGGGTGATCACGGCCAGGTGGAGAGGAGTCTGCAGGAGGTGAAGATGCAGTTGCAGTTAGCATCAGTTAGCAAGTTAGCAAGGAGCTAGCTACCTGTCGGTGGTTAGCTGTGTTCAGGTGAGTGAGGGAGTTAACTTCCTGTAACAGCACGCTAGCTTTGTGAAGAGACAAACTAGCATGTTAGCTTCATGTTCAGCTGCCTGACGAATACCGTTAGCATGTCAGTGGAGGTGAGCTACCTGTTGCAGGTGGTTGGCTGTGTTGATGATGTTTTGCTGCTGGCTGCTGAGCAGAGTGTGGATCAGCTGCTGGATCACACCTGTCTGCTGATGGATGATGGCCAGGTGCAAAGGACTGTGGGAAAAAAAACCCAACATAAAAAACTTAAAACACTGAGGAGAGGGAGGTGATAAAGGGAAGCTGGAGGTGAAACTCACGTGTCTCCGTTGCCGTCCTGGACGCCGCACAGGTGTCTCTGGATGGCCAGCAGGATGCGGGCGTCCCCGGTGCTGCAGTACTGCAGCAGGGCGGCGGCGGTCTGTCGGGCGCTTTGAGACGCTCTGCTGTGGAGCGCAGCGGCTGCAACACGAAGCAGAACTTTAACAAACACCATCACATCATCAGCAAACAGACGAACACGGTCGCGACAGCTCCTTACCGATCTGACACAGCTGCTGTTGTAGCGGCGAGCCAGTCTGTCCACCTGTCTGTCCACCTGTCTGTCCTGTCTGTCTGTCTGTCTGTTGCTGGGTAACTGCTCCCTGAGGGGCGGAGCCTGACATCTGAGCCCCTCCCCCTCCGGTGAAGCCTGAGAAGCCTCCTGTGAAGAAAACGCCTCCTGCTCCTCCTGCTGCTCCGTTCATCTGCTGGTTGAACTGGAATCCTGCAGCAGGAAACAGAATCCACAGTGAATTCGTCCTTTTCGTCCGGTCGGAGCGACGGAGCGACAAACTTCCGGAGCTTCCGTTTTGTTTCTAACAATCAAACTTGCAAACTTTTCATTTCAAACAGCTGAAGTTTGATTCAAATCTTCTGAATGAAAGAAACCAGAAACACAAAAACATCTAAATCTCATGTGTTTGTTTGTTTCAAAGCTTTCGGTTTGAAAAAGTCGGGACACTGAAGGTCCAACAACAAAGGATGTGAAAAGTTCACAACGTTAGGATCTTTACCTCCTCCTCCTGCTCCTCCAAAGCCCCCGGCTCCTCCTCTTCCTCCTCCTCCTCCTCCTCCTCTCCAGGGTTCATAGTGAGGCAGCGGCTTCTGTTTCTTCCTCAGCACCTCCTCTTTGTCTGAAACAGAGCATCAGAGGGGGGGGGTGACCACAGAGGAAATGCAGATGTGGGAGGACAGACACTCGTTTTCTTCGCCAAACTTTTCCTTCATTTTCTCGTTTTCATGAACCTGCGAGTAGGTGAGGACTGAAACTCGGTGCATGCCGACTGTTTCCACTGAGGGAAAAACCCCCCAACTCTGACCTTTAACCCCCAAAACAGACGTTTCCCCGTCAGGTTGGGGATTTACAGGCAGCACCTCAGTCACCATGGTAACTGTATCAGCTAAAGGGATGCGGGATGCTGGCTGACCTTGGACCTGCGGGATGTAGGTGAACTGTTTGGGGTCGCTGCTGTCGCCGGCCTTTTTCCTCTTCAGCTGCAGGAAGACGGTGACAGGCCGCTCGATCTCTGCGCTGTGATAGGGCGGCGTTTTGAACACGATGGCGTACTGCGGAGAGGAAACACGTCATGACTTTAAAAAAGTGAAGGGAAGAAACTCAGGTGTAAGAACGTTGAGAAAAAATCTGAAACGGTGAAGTTTGTGTGAGAGGATCCGAGAAAAAGAGTCTGATAACTGAACTCAAACGTTTCGGCTGTAAAAGTGAAACTTTTCTAACAATTTTTAGACAAAATTAGTAATTAAAAGATAAAATCTGATAACGTGAATCTGTCCGTCCTGTAAGTTTGAGATTCACTGAAAACAAACTCGTGAAAACTTGGAGGGATTTTCCACCAAACTGCTGTTTGTTTCAGCAAAACATTTTTCTCCATGTGACTGATGACAGCATGTGTGTGTGTGTGTGTGACTCATTCTCTCACACACACACACACACGCACACACACACGCACACACACACACACACACACACACACACACACACACACGCACACACACACACACAACAA
>JAPZDZ010000003.1:23979550-23990284 GCA_029783805.1 Acanthurus tennentii | reverse complement strand
ACACCTGAAACTCAGACTTCTGCCTCCAGTGGAACGAGTCATTTTGAAACCAGAAGTGAAATCTGACAGATTAAAATCGAAAATCTCTGAACTGCCCCCTGCTGGTCGAACGTTTCAAAACAAGCAGCGGGTTTTAGAGCATCACCTGGTGGCAATAAAAAGAACTGCAGTTTAAAATCTGCAGCTGAAGCTGTTTGTCAGTGTGAGCGGAGCCTCAGATTTATGAATAAATGATTTAGAGCAGAAAACTTCCTGCGTTTCTGCAGGGAGACGCTCAGACTGGCCTCCCTGCGGCGTGCTGTGCCTTTAGGCCGCTCTGTGGTCTGATGTCTGACCGGCACACACACCTGATGAGTGTGTGTGCCGGTGTACAGTTTTTACTTTGAATATTTTATACAGTTTGTGTGTTTTCCAGAGGGTGAATGTGTGCATGCAGAACGTTTGTCACAGCATGTTGAACGTCAGTTTTAGAGTGTTTGTGTCAGAAACTCCACGTTTAACACGACGAGTGTGTGAGCTGGTTTTAGTGTCTCAGAGCTGCGAGTGAAACTTCACCGAGTCTGCAGCTGCTGTGCTACTTTTTGTTTCACAGGTTTTAGATATCTGAACAATATTTGTGTTGCAAGTTGAATAAATTGAGCACTTCAAACATTTCCTGTAAAAGTGTTTGTGTCTGTTTCCTGTCGGAGTTTCTCTTTGATTTGTTTCCTGAGTCGATATGTAAAGTGAAAGTGTGATCCAGGAGGAGCAGAGGCATTTGAAAATGTAAAATACATATTTCAGCAGCTTGACTGTGAGTTTAAAGCCAGAAAGACTTTTATTTTTAATGTTATAAAGAGAATAACGCCTCCTGCACAGAGTTCCTCTTTCGGTTTTTCAGTTTCAGCTCTGAAACGTTTGTCATCGGTTTTCTGCGGCTGTGACTCACACAGAGAAAAGTGTCATGAGTTCAAGAGTTTCACCACCGTCTGAGTTACAACATGAACTCGGTGTCACACCCAAACACACGGCACAGGCACCGCTGCAGCCACCCGCCGGCAGGGGGCGCCTGGGCGCCTTTCTGATGTGACTTCAAAATAAAAGTCCGCAGGTTTCTCTGCAGGACCGAACGGAGCGGCTGTGATTGAAGCTCAGAGGAGCGAAAATGACAGAGCTCTCACTCTGCCTGTGTGTCAGGAGACCAAAACGAACCAGAAGAAGAAGAAGAACTCGGTTCACAGCATCAAAACACTGATTACACTCAAACTGTCACTAAAAGTATTAATACGCCGGTTCTGGCTGTAGACTAAAATGTGAAAATGATGCAGATAAAATATTTTATGAGGATAAAAACACGTAAAAATCTGGATCTAAAGCCCTTTACAGCAGCTTTGTTTAATATCTGCCTGAGCTTGACTTCACTTCAACTAACGATAAATAGACAATGACTGAAATTCAAAAAACAGCATTTTAATGGTTTGTGATGTTAATTTCAGCTCAGCTCTCAGATACCAAACATCATTCAGACATATTTTTCTTTAGCTTTTCAAATTAATCAAGAACAAAACAAAAATGAATTTTATTTTATAGATCAAACAACAGCTTGATTTCAGTGCAAAACGTTGGTTGTTTAAAGCTCGAAGAAGGTCCAGTCTGAAGACTCCTGAGCCCATCAGCAGCAGACAGAGTCCACTCACCTGTCTGAAAGGTGTTTTCACCTGCAGATGGAGGTCATGAGATGTGGCTGACAGTGAAATGGAACTCTTTCTTTTCAGCTTTTTTTAAGTACAACTTTTAAAATGCCTCATAAAAAATAATTCTTGAAATATTTCGACTCACAGCATCACTTTCTAGATTTTTTCAACAGAGTCACAGAGTCTTCATCTCCGATAGAATCATTACGTGGATTTTTTTACATTTTATTTATCGAGTTGACGGTGTAAAAAATATATTTTAGAACATTTTTTCCACAAGAATCAATGAAATTATGGTTGATTGTTGTGTTATATGGCCGTTTTTGCACAGTAAAGGTTTAAACGCTGCTGTAATAATTTTCTCCACAAAGCATAAAATTACGGAAACGCATTGCGTTCACTGCATAAAAAATTAGAAATTTTATCTCGTAATTACGAGAAAAGATCTCATAATTACGAGATCCGGATCTCGTAGTTATGAGATAAGGTGTTTATTTTTTTACGCAGTGAAAGCAACGCGCCTGCATTCATTGGATAAAAAATAATTAGACACCTTATCTCGTAATTACGAGATCTTTTCTTATAATAACGAGATAAGATGTCTATTTTTTTTTAATCTAGTGAATGCAATGCGCTTCCGTAATTTGACATAAAACTAGTTGGTTGGTTTTTTTTTTTTGATATCCAGTCAAAATACTTCAGAGTTTAAAAAGTAACAAATTTGTCAAACATGCCTCTAAAACGTTCCCCATCATCCTGAAAGACAGAGTCCATCTGAAAAAGTCCGGGCTGGTTTGCAGACACGTTCGGAAGGCGGCCGGAAGTTGCGCCGCTTGTTGTGGGCCGCGGAGTGACTCCTCTTGTCGGTCGCAGATGATCTTTGGCAGCTGCTCTTTGCTCTCCTCCATCATCAAACAGTCAAACCACAGACCGAGCGGATCCGACTGCGAGCGGAGCGACGCCGAAAATAAAACCACCGAACGCGGGGACGTTTCGCTCCCTGGACGCGTAGTTCTGCTGGGAGTTTGGACTCGAACAGCGAGGAGGATGAACTAGCGCCGAAAGCTGCGCCACGTCGGCTGGGAAGAAGAGAAAGAAGAGGAGAGGTAAGATGGAAACGTAATCAGAAACTTCATTCCCAGGTTTTCAGCCCGACTTTCAGGCTACGGCTATCTGCTGGAGCAAACGCTGTCCCCGGACTGGAATACTTCATGTTTACGATTGATGAGTTGTCAACAAATGGCCGTTTGATTTTAAACTTTACTTTGGATGATTTTATAATTAATTTGTCACATTTTAGGGCAGTTTATAAAAGTTATCAAAATCAATCAGGAGTCGTGCGAAGAGCTTTTCTGAGTGTGTTTGGCGTCAGGAATTAGACGGATCCTGCAGGCTGCTGTCGTGGAAAAAAAAGTTTGCTTCACCTTCGCTGCTGCACGAAATTTAGCTTTTTCGTTTTAAAAAGTTCCAGTTTAGTACAAACACACCTTCGTCCATCACAGATAACTGAAACAATGTGAAAGTTTTAGTCTCAGGCCTGTTTTCTGCTGTTCGGTTTGTTTCGATAAAGATATTTTCCGTCCGTGTTTAACGCTTGTTAGCCGCATTCCTCGGTTAGCTAACGCTGCTGCATAGTTTACATAGCTGCTCTGTAATTATAGTAAAGCTTGAACGTATTCTGCTAATATCACATCCACTTCTCAGCAAAAACTTTTCATTTTTACTAACTTTATGTTCAGTTGTAACACATTTTTCCTCAAAGTTATTCGACACGAGCTAACATTTAAGTTTACGTTTGTGGAGTTTCTGCGTGCTAACTTTGCCGTTTCGTTAATGTTAGCTTTTTTAGTGTTATGTGAGAGTTTATTGTGTCAAAGAGGGCAGAAATTTTTAAGTTTAATTAGCTTGTTAAAAATCAGGTGTTTTATTAAATAACTGAATAGTTTCTTTGAAGAAAACAGAGTTTATTTGTTGCTGTTGTTGAGGTGAAGCTAGCTAGCCTCGTCGGCTAACTTTGGGGGGTTATCCTGATTTAGTTTTGCAGATTTTAATCGCCGTCAGAGAAAGTTTTTAAGGCCTCAAACGATCCTTTTGAAGTGTTTGTCCCAACCTGACTCAGAATCAGAGTATTTCTCATTTTCATACGCGTTGTTGACTCTTGCACACGCTCTTCGTTCATAAACTGCTGAAGTGAATCAGTTAATTGAAGCCAAGTGGAGAGAAAACATGATCAGATCTTCTGCCATGTGGGATTTGTTTGTTAACCTGAAGGTTTGCAGTCAGACACATGAGCTTCATGTTCATGTGTGCACATTTGTGATTATCGATATCTCTGTTTTAAGTCTTCTTGTCTGCACTTGGTCTCATCTTGTGTTGAAACAAAAAGAAAACATGGCTGCACAGAAACATGAGCACTGGTTGTGTTTTCCTCTGCAGGTCCTGGACTTGTTTTACAGACTCGGGCTCTTTGTTTCGCTTGTTGTTTTCCTGCATTTATCCTCTGATTCTTTGCAGATCTTGACTCCGCTCAGCATTTCCTCTCTCTTGTTTTGGACTGCAGTTGTTCTGGATGATGATTTGTGTTTCTCCTTCAGCAGACGAACATTTTTCTTCCAAGATGTCTTAAGTTGATATTTTACTGTTTGAGTTGAACACAATGTGTCGGTTCAGATCAGCTTCTCTTTCTTTATTCTCCTCCTGTAACTGTTGGCAGTGAAGCTTCCTGTTGATCCGATCTGTCTGAGGGTTCGAGATGTCAGTATGTTGCTTTGTGTTGTTTCTTTTCTTTGATATCTGAGGAAACATGGCTGAGGATGTTTCTCAGCAGGTGAAAACAGGCTGTTTTGTGGTTAATATTTGTGCCGTCGACTGTCTTTAACTTCAGCCAAATAATCTTGTTGTTGTTTTTTTCAAGCAAAGGAATCAGGCTTTTCACGTTCTGGATTTTAAATGTCTTTGTGTTTGAAATAAGCAGCTGAATGAACGTAAGCTTCGTCTTGTTGTGCGTCTGTTTGTGTTGTTCGGCTCTGAAGTCTTTTATCAGCATGTGTCTGATTCTGAGAGGAAACTAAACAGTTCAGCTGCTGGATTTGTGCAAGTGTTTTTCTGTTTTGTCGGGTTCTGGTTTACATCTTTACCTGATGTTGGGAGGATTCCTCAGGTCTTTGTTGCATTCGACCAACCAGCTGTAAGGGTCAGTGAGTTAAATACAGATTCACTTTGTTAAAGTTCTGTTCAGGTTCCTGTGTGAAGGTCTCATGTGCTGTCATCATTTGGACGTTAAAGGTTCCCCTCTTAACATGGGGCAAAAATCTCAAGTTCATTTTATTCAAAATTATATTCCAGAGTTAATCTGAAGTTAATCTGGTGCTTCGACTGTCCAGTCTTTAAAATGAGCATCTTCCAGATTTAAAGAGTTTTTAGCACCAAATCCTTGTTTGTTTGTTCGACTCAGAATCCAGTTTTGTTTGCGTCACATCAGTAAAGGATCCTTTAATGTCCAGTGTGAACAGCAAGAGTGATTACAGCAAAACATCTTTCAGAGGCATCTGGATGCCAGACCTGTGATTTTACAACAAACTGAACTCATCTCAGCTGTGGAAGTGAGGCCCTTTTCCTCACTGACATGAACATGAACATCAGACTCCTCTTGCTCTCTGGCTGCTGAATGAAGGTCTGATGGCAGCAAGGTGACTTTTACACAAACTCTCTTTGTTTTACTGGAGCAACACCTCCGGAGGAACTGAGTGAACTCGATCAGTGATGTTGGAAGATATCGGAGGTCAATGACGGTGGACTTTCAAAAAGTTCACGTCAGCAGGAAATAAACGATCGGTGACTCTGTCGGTGAGTAAAGTCAGATTCTCTCTGAATGTCCAGCTGCGATCGATGCTTCATTCCCTCCTGTTGATGACGAGTTTACCACAGACGCGCCGTGTCGGAGTAAACCACTGTGATGTCATGATGATGTGACTGAGCCGCACCTGACTCACAGCTTATCCGTCAGATCAGCTGTTCATTACAAACATTTGTTCCTTCGTTCTGCTCACATAAACTCCCACATCGGCCCCCGTGTGTCTCATGTTTTACCCAGCCAGAGCGTCTGCTTCCCGGCTGTACACCCTGCTATCTGCAGGGCCCATCTTTAGGGCCCCAGAGGAGACCAGAGGAGGGTTCGGTGTCCCCGTGTTGTAAAGTTTACTGCCCGCCATGCTGTCGCTCCTGGTTGCACAACGAAGCAGCAAAGAAACAGGAGCCGAAGCTGGTTTACCTGCCGGCTCAGGTGCATCATCCTCGTCCAGGTTCAGCTCCTGAGGTCAGCGAGCCGCCGGCTCGTTCCGTCACGTTCGGTTCAAAAACAAAGTGTAGGATTCTCTGTGTTCATGGTTCAGTCTGATGATGTGAATAGTCTTCAGATCTGCTTCTGTAGAGAGACGTTCTCTGTTCTGGACCTTTGTAGTTCATCACAGCCCCCATCTTCTGTGCCTTCCTGCCTCCCCATGGGGGGGGGGGGGGGGGGGCAGTGTTAGAAATTAAATTCTAGTATTATCCATATGTCAGACAGCTGTGCATTCCTGAGCCGAGCCCAGGATCTGTGTTACCGAAATAACAGACAGACTGACGGTGGGCGAGCCAGCTAGACCACAACAAGAGAGAGAGAGATGTTAGAGATGGTGTTGTTGTGGGGGGGGGGGCAAAATCAGAGAAGCTTTGATTATCAGTCAGTTGTTTGTCTGAAGAAGGTCTGAAAATAATTGGAAATACTGTCACAGATTCCAAAAAGGCCAAACTAGCATCGATGTTCAACCTGCAGCTCTGAGCTGAAACATGTTTCTTTGGCCTCAGCTGTAAACATTCATTCATTCATTCATTCATTCATCCATTCACCCATGAAACGACAGAATAAATGCTCACAATCATGTTGATGATGCTGCATCAGGTGTGTTTGTGCTGCAGTGACGAAGGATTCGTTCGGTTTCGGACAGAAGTTTATCTTTCTGAGGACACAGACGCCATGTTGCCTCCCTCTCACACTGGTTGTGCGTCGCTCACTGATCTGTGTGTGTGTGTGTGTGTGTGTGTGTAGCTGCACATCTATTCTTATAAAATGACACCAGGCCCTGTTAAGTCCTGACCTCTGCACTGGGAGCAGGCCAGTCTCCGGGAAAAGACCAGTTAATGCTGCTGGAGTCTGGCAGGGGAGGACCGGGCTGTTTATGGAAAAATCAGACATTAGCCAGTTAAAGTGTGTTCAGACGGACACACGAGCCCTGCAAATCATGACACACTCCGACACACTTCGACACACTCCGACCATCAGCTCATGAACTCCACCGATGGTCCCAGACGTTCTGTGGCTCCTGGTGATGTTTCTGTTATTGTGCCGCCATGTTTTCACGGACAAATCGTCTCCTGTTCACACTTTGAAAGTCAGTCCTGAAGCAAACACACACACACACACACACACAAACCAACAGTGTGGAGTCGATATCCTGATGTGACGGAGGAGTTTCCAGCGTGATGGGACGTTCCTGTTGTGGAAGGTTCATGCCGGCGCTGTGATCTGGAGGCTGTGGAGCTGCACATGAAGCCTGGCCTTGTGGCTGCTGCTGGTTGTTGCTGCACAGTCGTGTCAGGAGGACAAATTACAAGGTTTCTTCGTTAGCTGGTCGATGCTCATAAACACAGTTACAGTCTTGATTTAAACTCTGCAGCTCTGCGTGAACTACCAGAGGAACGTTTCATTTGTTCTTCATCGATGAAGATTCTGCATGTTTTCATCCTGAGCTTGAATTATCTCTCTGTGTGTTTTAGTTTCCACCTCGTCTTCCTCTCTTTATTCCTCGTCTCTCTGTGTTTTGTAGTTCTTTATTTGTTTATTACTTGACTGTTTTTCTCGTGTGGTCCTTCTGTCCGTCTGCTGCCGTATTTTGTTAGTTCATTTTCAGTTTCTACCTCTCTTTCTTCCTGTTCTCTCATGTCATTTCATCTTTCTGCCAGCTCTTTTCGGGCAGTTTAGCTTCTGTACGTCCGGACCACGTGAGCAAAATGTTGATAAAACTCTCATGAAGGTGTAAAAATGGCTGACAAGTACAGATGTTTCTTCCTCGAGTGTTTCTGCCATCTTGACCTACAAGATCTGTGTTTAAATTTAATCTGAGTGTTTCCTTTTTTCCTCACTTCTTTCCTCCCTTCTCTCTCATGGGAGTGTTCCCAGTGTTGGAGGCTGAGCTCGGGGATCTCGCTCTTTCCTCTGCTCTATTTCTATCCCTCTCTCCCTTTTCTCTGCCCTCTTTTTTCCTCCATTTCTTTCTCTCTGTCTTCCCTCCTCCACCTCTCCCTCTCATGGAGTGTGTTTCCAGTCTCAGAGGCTGAGGATCAGATTACTCACGGAGTCTCGGAGGCTCTCTGGCGAGGTGGCAGTGGTGGAGGTGGAGGAGGGATGGAGGGAGGAGGTAGGGAAGGAGATCAGGTTTCACATTTCCAGGCTCTCCTCTGTCTGCCTCGCCTCCCTCCTCCTCCTCTTCCCCCCACGGCCTGGAGACAGAGTGGCTGAGCCGGGGAGGAAAACATGCAATCCACCCCTCTCCTCTCCTCCTCCTCCTCTCCTCTCCTCCTCCTCCTCCTCCTCCATACGTTCAGCCTCTCTCTCTGCAGCAGCACAGCAGATAAATAAAGGCAGTAAATGGGAGCCGAGCACACAGAGGGACGATTCTTCACCTCCTCTACCTCTTTCACCTCCCCCTCCGTCCCTGCAGAGATATTTTATGTCCTGCTCTGTGTGTTTTCATTCTCCTGGATGTGTGGCAAAGGTGAAACTGCTGCAGGGAGACTCTGGTTTCTTGAGACCGAAGCTGAGGATCAGACCTGGACTCAGAAACCAGAAAAAAGTGTCTGCAGCCGGAACAGCTGCCGTCGAGCCGCTGCTGTCCGACTCTTTGATGAACAAAGTTTGAGATATTATGTAATGATGATGATGATGTTTGCTCTCTTTATCACCCTTTCATTTTCTCTAAAACTTAATTACATAAACACAGAGAACAGAGTCATGGATTATACATTTATATGGACATAAAAACGTCACTTCACATGTCAACAACTTCACATGAAGCAGATTAATGTTTTTTTCATTTGATTTTAATGATCAGTGTTGTGACTGGCAGCAAATGGCCACAGGCGCTTTTCTCACCATGTAACACCATTAAACCATCAGGGTTTAACTTCACATCCAGTCTTTCACACACAAAGTGCCGCCTGTTCCTCCCAGTTTTCCTCCACAGACTGAGTCAGCTGAAACTCCGTGAAGTTTGACACGTGTTGTTCGCTGACATAACAACGGTTTTACTTCTCAGATCGGACAGTTTTTCCTGCGATGCTTCTCCTCCGTGCTGAGCAGCTGAAGGTCGACGCAGCCTCCACGCTCACCGTCTCCAGCGGCTCCACTTGTCCTTTAATGGTATTGATCTCTGCTTTAAATACACCCGGCCCATCCCAGTGAATAATTCAGATCCCCTCACCACAGCGGCTCGATGCTGCCAGGGAAGATAATACCTTTTTTTCTAATGGAGGCGGTGGAGACGGAGTGTGTCCGGACTGCACGCTCTGCCACACTCTGTTTCCAGTCAAACCTGCCTTTTTTTCACCCGCCGTGAAAATGTGATTACTTGTGGCCATGTGTGATTTTGTGTGGTCATGTGACGGCCGTGAAGGGCCGTCGACGTGACCGCATTCCTCAAGAGTTCAAAAATCTGAACGGTTCACACAACCACAGGAGCCAAATCAGACCTTCGCAGAGATCCCAGCAGTTTTCTGTCTCCGCAGACAAAAGCTCGCAGTGTTCTGACTGAAGCAAAACTCTAAAGGTGGTCGTGTCCGGTGTAGTTTGGTCGCAGTGAAACTCTCCTGTTTCTTTCCTGCAGGTGATCATTTCCTTTATGTGCTTCGCAGTCTTTGTACATTCTGTAAATTTGTTGAAAAGTTTGTGCGAAATGTTTTCAGTTTTGCACAAACTTTTGCAGTTTTCCCTCCAACAGTTTATGACAGAATCTGAGATCAGTCGATAATAAAATGTTATTAGCAGATCGGTTTCTTTGTGGTTTCTCTCACTGCTGCACAAAAAATAACAGTTTCCTTTTTTTTAAATCATGACTTGCTCTTTTAAAAGTGACAGAATTTATTTATTTTATTTGACCAATAAAAATGGGCTTCTCTTCTGGGTTTGAGGTTTTGGACATAAAGTTGGAAATAATTGAATACAGGAAGTTACAACGGGACTTTTTATTTCTTTTTCTGTCATTAAGTAAACAGCTGACAGTAGAAGAAAATGGTGGTGATGTCACATTTTATCTGTAAAGCACGTTTTAAGCTGCTCAGAGGAATTCACCTGGTAAAATGAGAAGTTATTAGTTTCTATGAGTTTATCAACAGTTTGAAACTGTAGAAAGCTTGTTTTAATATCATTGCTGTAGTATTTAAAATGCTGTCTGCAGAGGAAACACCCTGTTTGGATATTTCTGAGTGAGAGTGTGTTTGAGCAGATCAGATGGAGTTTCTGTGGTCACATTGTGATGAGATGTTCAAACTGTGCAGAAAGTCTCTGTTTTTGACCCTGTTGTTCTTCATGTTGTGTTCTGTGATCGCTGCTGCTGTTTGTCAGGCTTTAGTTCGTCTTGTTTTGCTCTCACATTGGTTTTTAATCTGAAACTGTAAAGGTGGTCAGTCAGTGAAACGCCTGTTTGTTGGTTAGTTGTTACCTGGTGCTCAGAGTTCAGCACTGAGACTTCCAGACGTGCTGCGACGTCATTTTACTTCAGCAGAAAATCAGAGGACGTTTTCCCGTCTCTCCAGGATTCACAGGCGTTTTTCTAGACTGTTGCAGCCTAAAATGCCTGAATTCACAGCAGCTTTTCTAAAACATTGCGATATAAGTTGCGATGTTTTAAGCGTATTTGTTGTGATGAAATTGCGGGAGGCAGTTAAAATTACTAAAAAGTTGCATTTTTTTTCTTTGTTTTGTATAATTCCCAGTGTAAAAGTGTTTGTCAGTCGATGATTTTCGTTT
>JAPZDZ010000003.1:23592547-23604721 GCA_029783805.1 Acanthurus tennentii | reverse complement strand
AAATCTGACTGCTGCCACCCTCTGCTGTGCAGAACGGACGCTGTCAGGTCGTCACAGCATCCATCACCTAACTGTGCAATGATACAACTTGCAAAACCACAGTGGGAAAGTAATGTAACGTGTGTCTGACCACATGAAATAAGGATGTTAAAGTTTAAACTCGAGCACAGCATCATGCTTCGTTATCTCAGGATTAAACCTTTAAAAGCAGAAAGTTTCCAAATAGAAAAACTGGAAGTGGAAAGACTTTTTAAACGGAGTGTGTGAATGTTGCGTTCGCTGATCCTGTGAGTGGAGGAGACTTTACACTCGACAAGAAACCTGACTGACAGCATCGAGGCCGGGCCGCTGTCTGCTGCTGTTGTTCTCATCAGAGCCGAGTATCGACGGCGGTGTCGCCTTCCCCTTTGTTCGATACCTGTCCTCCGCTTCCTGTCTGCACGACACCCGATGCCACCGCTGCATGCGGGTGGGTGTGTGTGAGTGTGTGTGTGTGTGTGTGTTAGGCTTATGCTGCAGTATCTGCAGGCAGAGCGGGAGAGCAGGGATAAGGTTGCATGTTGTTCTTTTTGTGGCAGCCTTTTCCTGAGTGATGGAACCTCTGAGAGGATTTTGTGTTGGTGGGGGGCAGACACGAGTCTCCCTGACCATAAACACTGTGCAGCTTCCTCACTGCACATGTGCACGCAGGACTCACGCAGCGCCGCTCAGGTGAGAAACAGGTGGCACGGAAATCTGTGTGTTTACAGCCTAACTAGTTACTGATACACCCACACATGCTTCACCGACTTCTGTTTAAGGTTTAAGGCTTGAACGAAACACAGCCAATAATTTAACCTCTGACTCAAGTTACACCATGCTCTTTTTGAATTCTATTACTTCATCTCTATTTTTAAAATCTGCACACTTCCTCCATGACCTCACACACCTGCAAACACCTGCAAGCACTGCTCCCTTTGTTTTCAGTGCTCCTGCTCTACACACACAGTACACCATATAACACACTCTCACAGTTAAGACCAACACAGATATCCATGAAAACTACTCAAAAGCCAGAATTTCATGCACAAATTCAAACTCCAAGGAGCAAAGCAGATTTTTCTTACACACTATTTGGACAAACCACAAATCTCTTCACCAAGAGAAAAGCATAGCAGACCAGGAATCATCATCAAGTAAAACCAGAGAACAAACAAAGTTTAGACGCTGTAAAGTATGAATGTAAACAGACTGCAACCAGCTGCAAACAAACAGTTTCATGAAGTGTCCTGTAAATAATCACCAGTTCACAAACCTTCTCCCATACTAGCTTTTGAACGACTGAAGTTTTATTATGATTCTGAGCTCACAAATCTCCACCACAAACTTTCTGAGCACGAGAGTGTTATTATTGATAGAAACAACTCAAAAAGAATTTCTTATTAATCAGAAATATTCATTAAACAGCTTCTTTCCAGTGTGGTTCTGCTGACAGTGGACAGCGTGCTGCTCTGCTGCGGCTGCATTCAAAGAGGAGAAAAAACAAAACGTGCTTGTCGTTATGACAGATGTGATCTGTGTGTTGTAGAGCCAGAGGGTCAAAACAGACGCTGTGAAGGACTCCGTTTCTTCAACGCGCCCTTTAAAGTGCCATATTTTGACTGAGGTGACCCTGTCAAACACACACACACACACACACACACATGCATGCACACGCACACACGTAGTAGCAGGATCAGTCTAAACCCCTCTGGTGACACATCACAGCTAACACACATCCTAAAGACTTCTTCACACTGTGTGCATACAGCTGCAGTGCACGCACGCACACACACACACATGCACACACACACACACACACACACACACACACAGAAATGGTCAGCGTGCATGTGTTTAGGTGTGTGTGACTGTCAATCTGTGTTTACTGTGTGTAGACAGGTATCTCCATGTTAATGTCTGTGTGTGAGTCTCAGAGTGTTTGTCTGTGTGAGTTTCTGTCAGTCTTTGTGTTTAAGTGTGTGTGTGTGTACATGTGTGTACGTGTGTGTGTTTCAGCTTGCATGTGTGCATGTGTCTGTCTGCCTCTTCCTCAGTCTGTGTGTGTGTTTGTGTGTGTGTGTGTGTGTGTGTGTGTGTACCCATGCTGTTGGTGGAGCTGCACCACATCAGCAGACAGCCGGTACACAGCAGGTTCAGAGCGCCGAACAGCAGGACCCTCCACGACTGAAAACAACAAACAAACAAACAAACAAACAAACAAACAGACAATCGTTAAAGAGCGATAACATGAGGCTCAAACTGTGTGTCATGTTTTCAACATAATGTTTTCTTAAAAAATCAAGTCGCACTTAATTCTTCTGAACTTCACAGACTGTGTTGACCACGAACTAATCTGTTCACCAGCAACCAAAACCACAGTGTAGTTTTTATTCTTTAAAGGTTGTCAAAGTGCAACAGAATTCTTATCAATTTAAAAGACAAAACTGAGAAACAAGAGAGCCAATTTTAAGATGAACAATCAGATTACAGACACAAAACCGGAACTTTGAGAATCAACACAAAAGGACAAATGATTCAAGGTAACAAACACTGAGTCTGAACACGGAGAGAAAAAAGTCCTGTCACACAAAATGAACCACCATCACTTTATTTCTTTTTTAACATTATAAATGTAGTAATTTTTGACCTCTGTAACCTTTTAAGAACCCACATCAGGTTTGTTTTGAATGTTTGAAAGGTCAGTCCACTTCCACTGAGTCCAGAAACTCACAAGACACAGATAAAAGAAAAAGTGGTCAGAGTCAAAGCAGCAAAGATTTTTCATCTTTAGAGCTGAAACTATTTTAATGATCAAAACGTTTAAGAAAAAAATCCTCATCAGTCTGAAGATATTTTCTTGACTCACAGACATTGTGATTAATTGTTTGTTCATTCAAAATGGTAAATACTATAAAAAAATCTTTATCAATCAATTTAGAAAACAATCTGCAAATCAACCAGTAATTAAAATAACTTTCTAACAAAAATAGTTGCAGCTGTGATCCTCCATTTCAATAGAGGACGGATTAAAAAACACTTTTCATTATGCAGCTCTTAACATCAAACTTCCTGCATTTTTCTGTTAAATTTCTCCACAAGCCTTCGACACTAAACTCCTCTGAATCCAAACATGATATTAAACAACCGTTTTTACAGGTAGAGACTTTTTCTTCTCAGGTTTCGCTCGACTGTCTGCGTCCTGCAGCTGAAACTCTGGGCTCCAACCTGCTGATGTTTAATTTACATCAAAAGCACCAACTGACTGGGAGCTGCTGGGTTTTGGCTGCGGCAGAGTGACTTTCCTGCCCTGCAGTTGATCAGTATGTCTGGGATTCGGGTGAAATTTTGTGACTGAACGCAGCCCGGCTCTGTGGCCAAACATGTTCACTACAGTCTGAATCAGTTCGTCACAGAAACACCAGCTCAGGGGAAGGTCACTGTCAGAGGACACGAGAGCTGAAAACAGGCTCAGTGCTGAGAAAGAGCAGCTCTGCTCGTCAGTAATATAAATGCAGTTTGATGTAAAGTCTGATTATTTATATAAGAGATTAAATATCATGACAGAACGCAAACAACTGCAGCCTATTAGACTAAAACTTAACTGTTAACATTGTTCACATTCACTATAAAAACCCCAACAGCATAAATTCATAATGATAAAACACCACAATGCTTCAAATGATATTTTAATTTTTTTCAAAACATTTAGGACCAAAATAAATAAATAAATAAATACTAAAGTGCATTACGTCTAAAAAGGGAAAAAGGAGGAATCTTTCGGTCCATGTCATTGACTTCCAATATGATTCAAAAATAAAAATACACCTACACTGATTCACCAGATGAGCTTTTTAAGTTGAGCGAGGTCAGCATGTCCACATGCTGGTCAGTAGATGTGTGCAGGTTTTGGCTAAAAATCTCATTCTGGATAATCTGGCTGTGATTTCTTCAGGCTTTCTGCCGTTCACCGTTGTGACTGTTGAGTCAAAATGTGCACAGTGTGCAAAACGTGTGCAGGTTCTTTACTGACTGCTGTGTTATTTACTTTGCTGCATCAGAAGAACCAGCATGTTTGATTTTATGAATTTATGTATTTATGCATGTTGAACTTGTGACGATGGCCACAGCCTTTTTATCTTTTGTTTGTCTTTTTTGTTTGTGTGAGTTTTGAGTTTTTTCCTGGTCTAATTTTAATCTTGTGGATCTAAAAGTAGTCAGTTGAATCTACAGGACACAATGTGCCCTGAATTATTTTGGCCATTTGTTCAAAGAGTCACGGTTTGATTACATCGAGGCAACTAACACTGCTTGGTCAAGGTTGGCAGAAGAGTGTGGTTGTTGATTAAATAAACCATCACTGATGGTCGGTTTGATAAAGGATGTGATGGCAGTCTGTGCTGCTGAAGTCCACCATGAACACCTTTCCATGTGGTTCTGCTGGAGAGTACACCCAGATCTTTTTTAATATTCTTTCTCCTTTTCTATGAGACAGACGTCGTTATCTGCACAACAACCAGAAGTCACCAGTGAAGAAAGTGTAAACACAGGCCGGACAAAGACAGGGTTGATCTTTCTGGTGAGGACAGTCTTTTTCTGCACCCTAGACCATGTCATTTTGATCCATATCACCTGTATGTGAGCTCATTCAACGCTGATTTTACTCCAACCGCCTCGATGTAAATTCAGCAGAATTCTCAATGAAGAAAAAAATAAAAAAACCTTGAGTCTAAGCTCTCCCTCTGAGCAGAAAGAGAGAGAGTGTTTGTGTTTGTCAGAGGGAGGAGAAACAAGAAATGGAACAAGGGAACGAGTATGTGTGTGTGTGCGGTTGTGAGTGTGTGTCCTGGCCTGTCACTTCGTGTTGGAGTCATATGCCGTGGTGGGGAGCGCCGAGTGCTGTGAAATCTACAATTACTGTGGTGTGCTGTGTTATGACAGCACTGGGGCGTCTGGTGACAGCACTAGCCAGCGACAGGCATGGGAGACCCACAGTGTGTGTGTGCATGCATGTGTGTGTTTGTGCATGTGTCTGTGTGTGCAAACAGAGAGACAGCACTTGGTCCAAAACATTCCCGACCCCTCCCCCTTCACGTACAGATACACTCAGTGCCCGGAGGAGGGGGCACGCTTGTTGAATCCTGACGCTCTGCTGCCCTCGTCTGTCCGTCGGCGGCGTCGCCCGGCTGTCCGCCAGCATGACGACATGCCAACATATTGAGGTTACATGTGACATTGGAGTGACAGGGCTGCAGCGCCCATACAGCAGCTCAGTCACCAGGTACTGTATTAAATAAGGGGCCTCTGCTGACGCCAGGCCTGATTACATCACTGCCGAGCGCCGCGCCATGCCGCTGCATCATAGAGCAGCGCCGAGCAAATGTGTGTCATCATGTTGAACAGCGGCGTGACTCATATTAACCTCCAAAGACAGAAGAAAGAGCAGGAAGGAGAAGTCAGCTTCGTGATATCAGCACAGCAGTGCGCGCGGGGGATTTGTGGGATTTTTTTGACAAACTGAAACCTGCAGCACGCCGCCGTCACAACATGCCAGGACTCACAGTGGCAATGAAAACAAAGGGAAGAAACGTCCTCTCGTAGTCTCTGAGCCGTCAGGGCTCTGTGTCTCCAGGGTGGCTGTGTTCTCCTCTCAAAATAAACCTACTTACATAATGAATCGGCGGCGGCAGTGGCAGACTGTTTACATGGACGGAGGAGTTTCTGACTCAGTTGGAAGAGCAAAACGAGATAACGCCTGGTCCTCTCACTCTGCTGTCCTCCAGTCATGTCTATCCTCTGCTCATAGCCTGATGTTCCTGTTTTACAGTTTTATCAGGACATTTTGTCACATACTTTGTTATTAATACTAACAGTTTAAATGTCGCCTCAGGAAAAACAACACTGACAACAGTTAATTTTTCTTGCAAATACTTTAGATTTAAACAGATTTCAGCACAAAATATCAGCGACTCTGCTGTAAAACTATCGGCCCGTAAAAACTCCTGTATCAGTCAAAGTGAACCTGAAATCAGATGTTGACAAGACTTCTTAGTTTCACCACACAAAAGGTAACAGGAGACACGAGATGAGGGCGATAAGGCGCTGAGGAGGCACATCTTAAATTTCGCCGGTCTGAACTATGTTTGGCCTCTCGCCATGAACGACACCATGTAATCCAATCCAAGGCTCTATGAGGAACCAAGACCCCCCGCCAGTGTGTGGTCAAAGTGGATTACAGTACAATAACACTGACACACACACACACACACACACAAAACAATCATGTCTGAGGTCATTTCACATTCATTATCGTGTCTCCAGTGTGTTCACTGTAATTTTTACATCCCAGTGTTGTTTGGAAGCATTTCTAGCTTAGTCTCTACATCTGTCCATGTTTTGATGTGACACACAAGTGTGTGTGCACTAATACTTTTTTTTCATGTACTCCAATTCCAAGCATTTGAACTAAACATGTTTCCACAAGGAATATTAGGACAAACTCTGTTGTTCCCTATTTCATTGCGGAGAGTTCAGAGTTTTCACTGAGGAGGAACATTTAACTGATGTTTGTCAGAGAAATCACAGCCTGCAGTGACAGAGGTATCTTCACTGGTGTTAAAACATCATGAAGCTCTGCTGGACAAGTGTGTCAGAGACTGACCAATCAAAAAAGGAGTCAAAAATAAAGCAGCATGAAGGGCATGATGAACACAACAGCCTCTGTGTCTGATGAACCTTATACCTTACACATCAAGCAGCAATAACTATGCTATAACTTGACAATAAACTCATTGACCTTCTCTGTTTTGGCCGTTAATCTCATCCTCCGCTCAGAGAGAAGAAGCCTTCAGACACTGTGTCTCCCCCACTTGCAGTCATTTCAGGCTGCAGTTTCTTTTCTTTTGCTTAGTTGCTAAATACGGCTATTTCTATTTAATCTCCAGCTGGTGGATCAAAAAGTCATAAAAATAGTTATAAAAGGTATAATAATAAAAAATGTACAGATACAGATACAGAGAGCACAGGTGGAAGCTGTCAGTGATGACAAATCAAACTGTCAATCAAAACGGACCAGCACTCAGCTTTTGGCTGATGGTATTTTACTGTGAGAGCTTCATCCCTGCTGCTTTCACAGGAACATGGTGACCTGCTCTGAAAACAGGATTACTGGAGGTGTTTGGGTTTGACTCTGTATGAGACACAGAATCTAACCAGCTTACAGCAGAACGGGATTATATAGTGAGGATTCACGAGACACTGACTACTAAGTGAAAACAAAATCAAGGTTTGGGTGGCGAGAACCAGGCAGATTTAGTTGGCTGATGTCAAAAACATGAAGCAAAAAAGTAACAAAGCTGACACAAATATCACAGTGACTTATAAGAAAGAAACTGTGTGAAATCTATTTTTTTATATGAATTTCATCACACACTAACACACACTTACCCGTCTATCTGAGGAAACCAGCCTGAACTCTTGCAAAAGCTTTCCAAAGATGGATCTGTGTGTCTTCCTGAATGGATGAATGGTGCCCTGTAAATTAAAACATGTAAATAATAACTATCAAAGCAAGATAATTAATTAAAAAAGAATAAATAATTACACTTTTTGAAAAAGACAGAAAGTGCAGTAAAACAAAATTCAAGCTAAAATAATTCTGAATAGTTGTCAGGGACGATTATTTAAATACAATCAGGCTCAAGAAGCATCTGATAATGAAGCAAAGTATGAGGCAAAATGTAACCTACACTGCCACCAAGTGGTGTATTAGTATATAACATGTGATCCTGCAGAACCAGCTCTGACGTGAAGGATGATGACAGAGTGAAAAGTAAACACCGTCTAACTTGTGCAGATACAAATACCACACAGTTTCTCCGAATAAAACAATTTTTAAAGCAGATTCTAATGAAGCAACTAAAGGGGCGTGAAAATAAAAGATGAAAGACAGTCATTAACTCTTTGAAACTGATAAAGCCACTGTAAAAACCCACAAAGACACTCACCAACACATATGTGTCATGCTCATGCTTCTTTCTGTGCAGGTGAACATCTGTGGGGGAAAGCAGGTACCACCATCAACACGGAATATCAACAAAATGCTAAACAGAGAAAATACAATACCAACATCTACTCTAAAAACTATGTCTCATGTACCTAATGCTATAAATGCTAAGGCCTTTAATAAACATGTTAAACAGTTTCTACAGAAATTAACATATAATATTAGATCAGGCTTAACAATCTTCAGTTAAAACGAGAAGAGGAGCCAAATCACGCTGCAAATGACAGCTACAGAATAATATAACAGTTTAAACTGTGGTCTCGTTTGTAAATACACAATGACAACAGATGCGTCACGATTTCCTCAGCAGTTTTCATCTCTACGAGTTTTCTTCTCTGAGGACAGCTTGTTCGTAAAAAATATAACATTTTTTATAATTTTGTTTTTAGATCCAGAAATATCAGTCTGATTATTTCAATAATATATTATTTTTCTGTTAATTTTCCAGAGAAGTTGATGTATACACAATATATGTCAACATCGTAACCTGAAATAAGTTCAGCATAAAGCATTTGTCCAATATGGCAAATTACTTCACTAACTACGTAACTAACTGATAATGATTTATTATTATTATTATTATTATTATTATTATTATTATTATTATTTTATCATTATTATTATTATTATTATTATTATTATCACCGGCCGTTCAAGCACTGTTGTGGTTTAGACCTTAAACTGCCTGAACCGGCTGTCAGAAGGTTCAGTGCTAACGTTGGCTAAAAGTTGACAGAAACGTCAAAGTCAACAAATATTACACGCCGGCTCGAACATATGTAGCATTTAGCTAATTTACACTGAAGACAACATTCATGTCTGTCGTTACAGTCAGTTAACAGGAGAAGAGGATAAAAATACTTGCCGGCCAAACTCGAAAAGAGCAGCTAGCTAAGTTAGCAGAGCAGCCTGTCTGACTACGTGTTGGTGTCCGTTAGCTTGTTAGCATAACAAACCTGAATCACTGATGTTGAGGACATCCACTGACACCATGTCCGGTTTGTCCAGAGGCCCCACTTTCCTCTCGGTCACCCCGGACGGCACCACGTCCGGCTTCGGACCGAACTTTCTGGGGTAAAAGTCCCCGACATTGTGGTAAGACAGACCCGAAGACGTGGACATCATCCCGTCCATCGCCATTTTGGACTTCCTGTACCCATAAGCCTGTTCGAGCTGGGCTGTTCGGCGCATGCGCAGTTATCAGAGCTCAGTTTCGTTTCCCACCCATTCACAGCCCCAGTCCGGTCCTTGGAAGACAGTTTCTGCAAGAAAAAAGAAAAGGTAAGGGAAAAACTACCACCAAAAACATGAGAGCCAAGACTCAATGTGTTACTAAAATGAAAAAAAGGTAAATAGATAAATCGAAAGAAAGAAAATAAATTTAAACCCATGTTAAAAAGTTCTAAACATGACACATATTAGGTTCTATTTTGTACATTTACACACAAGTTCATTTGAGTATGAAATAAGTAAGGTTTAACTTTAAAACACTTTTAAAAATTAGCATTTGTGACATCATGCAGACATAGCTGAAAAGTGTTGAGGAAGTTTTCAGCTCTGAGCACCTGCTTGACCTGTTTCTCAGGTACAGGCAAGTCCAGCACAGCCACCATATTGTTTCAGGTATAAAAAAAAAAAAAGAAAAAATTCTTTACCTGCCTCCAAAACAAGTCCATGTGCTGATAAGACAGAGATCTTCATGACAGGAGGTGATGATGTTTGAAATGCTTTTGTCCAGAGGGGGCGCCAGAATCCATGGAAAAATCAATGTCCCCACAGTTGCTTTAAAAATGCCAATACTTTCAAACATTTAGTGACAGCTGAAATACCAGGTAAAATAATTCAGGAGTCAATGGACAGAAGATGAATCAACAGTTAATTTTATAACTGTTAATAATTTGCTATTTGTTATAATAGCCCAATTTTCTTTGTCATTAGTTAAAAAAATGGAGTATCTTGAAGTTTCAGACTTCAGTCCTCAAAACAGAAAATCCTGCCCTTGCTTAGCATCACAATTTATTAATCTTCTCTGATGTTTCGATCCCTCTGCACCCTCATCAGACTGTTCATTTTACTAACAACAGTCCCAAATAAAAACTAACAAAAAAGTACAGTACATTGTAGTTTCATTGTTAAAAAATAATGCAAAAAATGTTAAAAACACATGATCAGATATTTGCATTTATTGCCAAGTAAAATGTCACACACATGGCATGTGCCAAAGAATTTGGTGCATTTTAGAAAACAAGCTTTTATGAAAGTAGAAAAAAATGCTTATAAGCTCTTCAAGAGCAAGTTAAAGATGTTTTATTGCTTAAACATATTAACTTTCTCCTTGTAGTTAGCGCAAGACTTCATACTCTCAAACAACAGGAATACAGCCTGAAGAAACTGAGCAGCCGAGTTTTGTTTACATCCCTTCTTGAATTACACTTCATGCCCTCTGAAAAATTATCTCTCTCAAGGCTTCTCTTCTTCTCTCTGAGAGGAGAGTTTTAGTACACTAACCTGAGATCATCACGTTTGTGTTGTATTTCCTATTATCTAATCACTGCATATCCCCCTACAGATGTATTATATGTTTATAGAGGCCTCAAGGATGAATCAGTGTCGTGTGTGTAAACAGTGACCGACAAGAACCCAACAACTGTTAGTATTTAGACTCGAGTTTCCTAATGCAGCCAACAAAATGAATCTGGGGGGCAGCAGCTGTCAGAGACTCTGAGACTGTGACACTTTGCCCAAATATAAGATCCTTTATGAGTTTCTTTTTTCTGTTGTTTTTGTAATCAGATCTTTTATTTCTTAATTTCTGTCCCACTGTTTTATCAGCACCATACTTCACAGCTGTGAAAAGGCTTGATAGATATTTTTTAAAAATTGTGCTTAGAAATGTTTTTAATAAATCTAAAGTATTTGGGGGGGTGTTCTTTAATTTCCAACAGATCTGGGTGCTGAATGTTAACCTCTGCAGCTGTAAATGAGACACACTGAGCTCAACATAGAAACTAAACTTACAGAAAAGGGAAGTGAAAAAACATGATGATTATATGTTGTTTTGCTGCTAAGTCAGACTGAATAGTCCAGCTGTATGTGTTCATGTTTGTATAAGTGAATTACTTGTGTTGTAAAAACGTAAATCTCCGTCTATAGTACAAAGAGGGGACGGGACTTCCTGTAGGAAACCAATTGCAACTTCCTGAATCATTAAATTTAAAGATAAGGACGTTGGTTAAAGGATAACATGAGAGAGCTGCTGGATGTGGAGGGGCAAGTATGCAGGAAATGAATGTAGGTCAATACAACGTTCCCTAAAGACATGGAATGTGTGTGTATACACATGTGTGTGTGTGTGTGTGTGTGTGTGTGTGTGTGTGTGTGTGTGTGTGTGTGTGTGAAAGTGGTGGTCTGCAGTCAGTCTGCCAGCATGAACTTCTCATCTGGTGAACACTGTGCAGGCGTCTCCCATCAATAACACTGCCTTTCTGTGTGTGTGTCCTTGTGTGTGTGTGTGTCCTTGTGTGGGTGTGTATGTGGGTGTGTGTGTGGGTGTGTGTAGTGTAGTAATAGGAGGGACACACATTAGGCACCTCCTCCTTTTACTACTACTTAACTCAGACGTTCTCCGTCTCTCCGTCCTTCTCTTTCTCACAGCCGTTCGTTCTTGTTGCAGGTCAGCAGTGGAAGAACACTCAGCTGCATTAACACCAGTTTCTCTTGTCTTTTGTTTGTCAAACACTCTGTTTGCTCCTTAATTTGACTCTCTGTCTTTGCTTTTCTTTTCCCAGAGAAGCTTAACTCACTGAATCAGAATGGGTGACCGATTTGTGCAGTCCAAGTTGGAGGAGTCGAAGGGAGTCAAGGATGAGGATAAGCTGTACACATACAATGGTGTGTTGTACCCCGTCATCATGTGCCCAGAGGGTCATTTAAAGGCTCTGGAGACCTTCAAGGCCAGAGAGGACGACATCTTGCTCGTGGCTTATCCAAAGTGCGGTCAGTAAACGTTATTCATTAATGAAAATGTGATAATAATCATGAGCTCCTCAGTCAGAGATGAACACTGGTTAAAAGAGAAGTATGTTTTATAA
>JAPZDZ010000003.1:23564984-23577600 GCA_029783805.1 Acanthurus tennentii | reverse complement strand
GTGTGTGTGTGTGTGTGTGTGTGTGTGTGTGTGTGTGTGTGTGTGTGTGTGTGTGTGTGTGTGTGTGTGTGTGAGATAAAACTTTATTTAAAAACACAAAAACAAAACTCTGCCTTTTATTTGTCTATGTTCATGTGACGTTTCCAGGTCAGCAGGGGGTCAGCTCTCCTCCTCTGGTCTCCATGACAGCAGAACCCACTCCTCCTCCCAGTTCGGCAGCCGTCCTGCGTTCTCCAAACCGGGCGGGGAACGAGAGCGGGAGCAGGAGCACCGGGAGCGGCTGGCTCAGTCCTCCCGGCTGTTCTGCAGACCCGAACACAGAGACGACATCTGGAACCACCAGCGGCGCCGATCTGCCGGGTACGAGGCGTAGAACTGTAGACAAACACCAGGGAGAGGAGGTGTTAGCGGGTAAAACTTTATTCGGCGGTGACTTTGCTGCAGTGTGATAACCTATGGAAAAGTACGGAGAGGTCACATCCACATCCAGCTCAGTGAGTCTGAAGTCAGCACAGCTGTTCATTCAAAACAACACATGAATGTAAGAAAGTCTCGTCTGACGCTTTTGTTCAGCTGGATGAACTTCTGCTTAAACGCACTCTTGTTTTGGCTAAAAACTTTAACCTGGCGTTAAAGCAATAACTTCTGAGCCATAGTTCCTTTTTTTAAATGAATCTTTCATTATTTATTGTAACTTCAGCAGAAACAGAAAATCACTGTTGTTCTTTATAAAAATCTTATTTTTCATGTGGAAAAGTCGGTTCCTCTGCAAATTCTAGACAGAATGTTAAATGTCTTTCCTGCAGATTTTATTCAGGATGTTCAGAAATGAAGCAACGCAAGGAAAACATGAGCAACTACAGAAATAAGAATTAAATAATTCAAAACATGTTTAATCAAAAGTAGGATTTTTTGTTTGACGGACAGTTTCTTTAAAATATCTACTCTGCATATGTATCAAACAAAATAATTGTACTTGTTACACATGTTTGTGTAACATGTGGCTGATGTTACCTTGAGAATTTTTATTCACTTATTTGCGTTAATCAGACTGGAAATAAAAGATGATAGAAGATAAAATTATACCAAAGTAAGAAACAACGACTCTTTTATAAACGTCGGCTGCTCGGCTTTAAGCAGTTTGATCCTTGATGAGAGAACAAAAACTAAAAACTAAAGCAAGTTACTTTTACAAATGCTTCAAATTGAAGAAAACACATATCATATCACAGTAAGTTTTACTGCTTAACAGGGTTCAAGAACAAATATTACTGCATGACCACGTTGTATTCAAGGGTTTTACTGCCGCAGCTTGTGTTCTTGTGTATTTGGTACTTTTCCATAGTTTACTCCACTGAAGCAGAGCCTTGTAAAGCGTTCCTCTGCGTGTTGTTTCAGCGAGATCATGTGGTTAAACTTTCAGTATTCCAGCATGTTGATGAAAAAACAGTTTCTGGTCTTTTGTCACGTTTGTCAGCACAAATCAAAGCAGTTAACTGAGTCTTTGGTGATGTTCTGTTCTGAATCTTCTCCTCTGTGTTTCTCACAAACTTCAAACTGAAGAGGTCTTTTGTTTTCTTCTTCTGCTGATTTAAGATGTAATCACAGCTGAGGTCTGATCACAGAAACGAATGTTCTTCCTGAATCAGATGACGTAAATAGTTTTCCACGTTGATGACACGTCCTCTCCTCTGGTTGGACCTTCTCATCCCGGCCTCGTTCCCCAGAATCTCCCCGTCTCCCATCTGTCATCCTGCCCCTGTCTGTGCTTTGAAGGCCAATAGGGCGGCGATCACGGCCTCTGATCATCCTGATAGTCGCTGTAGATCGTCACCTCAGCCGTGCAGTGATTGTCCAATCGTAACTCAGCAATGACAGCTAAGCTTTGAACTTCTGGTACCAACATCCAACCTGCACCACCTGCACCACCTTCAGCATTAAGACGTCCTCCAGAATCAGAGACATTGTGGCCAAACTGGGTGGTGACGGGTGGTGTCACTGTGCAAAAATGTATTTATCTGAACCATCAGCAACACTTCATATCTGTTTCATGGTCTTCAGTGAAACAAAAACTTGTTAGAATTGGAGTTTTTGCAGCCGTCGCTCTCCACATTGAAGCTTATCTGATTAAAATGTGGCCACATGGTGAAGAGGAGGCTGTGATGGTTTTTCAGGTTCGTTTATCCGTCCAGTTAAAAACAGTTTAGTTTGTCACATGATGCTCAAAACAAAACTGAAGCCATTTGATCTTTTGGTGGTTTTGAAACAGGTGAATCTGTCTGTCAGCCGTGTTTCTGATGGAAAATAATAATCTCATGCACAGAGGAGCAACATGTCGTCCTCGCAGCTCGGCTTTGGTTTGTAAAGCACAGACAGGAGTTCGATGACGCCAGATCCGAGTCAAACACACTTTGCATTGAATTCTTGACTGAAGTGGCTTCAGATTCGCTGCATTGGGACCAGTTCAGACGCTGTCTGCTTATTGTACATAGAGAGAAAACTTAGTTATATTGACTTGTACATACTTTAGTGTGATTTTAAGTTTTCTGGCAGTTTTGGTCTCATGCAGCCGATCAGCCGCCAGTCTGCTGCCGAAGCAGAATAAATCAGTGCAGGGTAGATTTCCTCCACCAAACCCACTTTTGATTCTGTAAAATATTCCACCATTTTTTTAAAGGAGCAGTGCAACAATTTAGGGAAGTTCATGTGTCAGTTTCCATCTCTGTGGGTTTGCAGCATGTGTTAGCCTAGCTTAGCACACTGGAGAGCAGGGAGAAGCTGCTAGCTTAGCTCCATCAAAGCTAAAAACACACACCACCTCTGACCGATCCACCAGGTAATCAAAGGGGCGGCTGGCCAATCAGTTTGCACAGTTTCCACACATAAAAAAGTCATGAGAAACAGATTAACACTGTTGATTTTGGTCTTTTTATGGGGTTTGTTTACAATTAAAAACACAGAATTACTTGATTTAATTGTGCAAAGTGCAGCACGTCAGTGAAAGTTAAAGGTCTTTTTAGTTTTTCTTCTTTTTGGGGTCGAGCTCATCAGCTTCTGCTGCATTTTATCCTCCATCTCAACCAGCCGTGCACATGCGGGTGGAGTTTGGCTCAGATCTGGAGACACCACGCACACAACGAATGTAAACTTGAGTTAACGAATAGCTCACGCTGAAGAGATTCTGGCTTTGAGACCTGACTCAGGCTCGAACCGGCTCTCGTTCGCACAGAAACGGGTGGAGATTCTCCGATCACCAATGAATGACGTCGTCCGAAGTGACTTAACGTGCCGTGAATGCAAACAGTCCATTTGCAGTAAAGTAAACAGCGAACTGAATCATTCCTGTCACCATCTGTTTACACGTCATTTTTGCACTCATCCAACAATACGAATGTAAATGTAAATGGCGGTATTCGGTGTAAATGTATCTTTGCTGTCGGTGGTTTAGGTTTCGTTGACAGTGTTAATAGATATTTTGTATACAAACTTATTACGTGTCATCCAGTGGAAGTAGTAGTCCTACAGTACTTTAACTTGGCAGAACGTTTAACTGGGTCACAAACACTAATCACATCTTGTTTTAGTTTAAACGGGGCGTGTGCAGGTCCTGGAAAAGTTCCTGGTGATAAGTTTTGTAAATTTAAGGCCTTCATTGATTTGTTTGACAAAAGAAAGGTGTGTGTTTCATGCAGTTTTTAAAACCCTACAAGTACAAGTGGCGTAGTGTGAAGTTAAGTCAGCGGTCCTCTGACGGGTCATGTGATGATTTCTTATTTTTCTTTTCCTTTTTTTTAGGAAAGTTGATTTTAGTTACTTCATCAAATGTCTGATTGGCTTTAATACTCTTAAATGTTGTATCTTCTTTCTTTGGTTTGAACAAAACAAGTCAGATGATAAATTTGCAGTTTTTATTCAGATCTGATGCTGTTTTACAGGCTAACAGGCCGTCAGCTGTTCTCGTGGCTTCATGGGCCGAGTGTTAGCGTGATTTTCATCAGGTTTCCTCTGGCCTGTTGCATCAGCTGTGCACATGTTTATTCTTCAGCTCAGATGCAGAGTTTAAACTTTGTTGCTAAAGCTGTTTCCATGTTTGGTTGCACCACAGTCGAGTTCATCTGATATCATCAGATGTAAAGTCCAATCTACTTGAACTTTTCCTGCAGAAAACTTTATTTTCTTCTTCAGTGTTTATTTCTTTGTTGTCTATCACGCCCACTCTTTTCTGTGTCACAGCAAGGAGGCTAACAGCTAAAAATAGCTAACATTAATCACCAAACAACAACAAAAAGGTTAAAAAACTGGGACAAAATGTTGTGAGTGTATACTCGTGTACAACCTCGGTGAGTTTGATCAGAGAAGCAGAGAGCTGGAGTTGTTTTTGTGGCTTCCTGCTCCACATGGACGGATTTTATGTAGAGAACCAGTTTTATTAATATGTTTAAATCAGATTAACTGTAAGGGACAAATGAGGAAGTCTTCCTTCTTAATCTGCAGCTGGTGCAAGTACAACAGTGACACTGAGTGGTGAAACAGTGAACTACAGCACAGAGAAATTTTAATTTTAAAACATCACTGAGCTTTTTAAAGCTTAATCTAGCAGACTTAAAAATAAGAAGTTTGTGATCAAAAAGTTGCCTGACACTTTATATTTGCTCACCAACACCATAATGTTAGTGTCTAATGTCAAATGTAGTAAAATTAGCAGCTTTTCTAGCAGAGTGTCAGAGTGAAATGTGTTGTGCAGTGTCAGTGTGTGCACTGTTACAAGGATTCGACAATATCTGACTGCACACCAGGACACTTTCTGTAAACCTTCTTCTTAAAATAATGTGCCGAGCCAAAGGTTGTTTTGTAAATGTTGGAGATTTAGGTTGTAGTTCTACATTAGAGAATTTTAAACTGGTGAAACCCTTCAAACTGGACTCTGTTTAAACTTGTGCACAGCTGGTGAAACTCTGCTGATCAGGATAAAATTTGGACAAACTTCTCTCAGAGTTTTGCAGAAATCCATGTGTGATCAGACTTCTGAGTCCTGCAGCACTTTGTGAGTTTAGGCACCGAGTGTTGCAGCTGTCAAGTTAAAAACCTGTTTCCCTTTTCAGTCTGAAAGAGAAACAAAAACAAGAATACATGTGTGTATTAACAGCATTCAGAATGGTGTTTTCTCTTGTTGTTTTTCGGTGTAAATGAGCCACGTGGACTCAAACAAAACCTGTTCAGCTCATGAGTTCAAGTTAAGAAATCAAAGTGGGTTTAATGCAAACAGCAACACAACTGTTGTAGGATGTGTGTGTGTGAGTGTGTGTGAAGGAGTGTGTGCAGTGCTTCAGGTCCGTTCTGTCGTGCTGCTTCCTGTCGTGTGTTCATGGCGCTCAGTCAAAGGAAGCTGGTAGAAGATGCATGAGGAAGCCCTACTACTACTACTACATATGTAGCTATTGTGTTACTGTGAAAGCATGCTTCATATGTAGCAAAAAATAAGCAAAGTACTTATAAAATACTGTTATCTTGTACTACTATGTGTACTTTTGTAGCAGAACGAGGTCTATTTTAACGGGACAGTATTTGAGGGAAGTTGCACTAAACCAGCGTGGAGCATTTCGCTCGGAGCTGTTGGGTTTCGTATGAAGGAGACGATGTTTACCGGACAATCAGCAGGGTCGAAGGAAAAGTCTGTAAAATACATTTAATTATTCTGTGTTTTGAAATGTTTTGGGGAAAATGTGCAAAAGCTCTGAGATGGAGGGAGATAAAAGCTCGAGGAAGAGGGCGAACACGTAACCGAACAAGTATTCTAACTGCAGTTAATGTTAGTTTGATTATGACACTACTACCTTTCTTGCCGTGAGTCGGTAGAGACGAAGTTAGTTTTTTTCGTTGTGTAAAACCGTCTGAGTTCAATATCCTTCAGTTCTTCTTCATGTTCGTCCGTAGGGGTTTCGTTTGCAGAAGTAATCTCTAGTTTTGTGCCTTCACTCAGAAACTCTGTAGTCTGTATTACACTGTGCAAAATGCAATACTGTGAAGAACTGGAATTCTTTTTATGTTGAAACTTGTCGGTGTGTGAAAACCAACCAAGATTAAAGAACAAACATGACACCAACCTTGTTTAACGTATCGTGTTTTTATTCAAATGTTGCAGAATTCTCACTGATCTCAGAACTGAACTTTGGCTGCAGTGATGAAAATGTCTGATTGGATGAATCCTGAAGACTCGATGAGAATCCCTGATTTTTACACATATAGCGCCATCAACTGGTCAAACCTCGCAATTATTTGTTGGTCTTGAAAGTTAAAAAAATCGTAATTTTTAACCATTTTGTTTTTTTAAATCTGGTGCTTCATTTGCATGAAAACAAACAAACAAATGAACTTATGTGCAACCATCCTGTCGTCATATTTCTTTGTTGTTTTTTAGCAAGATTTAAGATTCTGCAAACTGGTTTTGGTGGTGTACCTTAAAAAGTGTGTCAATATTTGAATTTATCTCTTAAAAGCTGCACAAACCCTTCGTTTGGATATTTTCATTTATGATTTTTATGTTACTACAATACTTACCCTAACCTTTGAATATTATTTCAATTTTTTTATTTTAATGTTAATAAATATCACTAAATTTAGATTTTCAAGTAGAGAAGTTTAATTTATATTCATGTTTCCTCATTTAAATCTCATAGTTTTACCGTTTTAATTCTAAGTTTTAAAATCCTGAATTGCAAATCTCAGACATTCAGTTTAATTGCTTTGCTGCAGTACCTACAAATGACCACCTGATGTCAGTCTTTCCTGCTACATAATGGCAGGAACACATCCTCTGCTGTGTGTGTGTGTGTGTTTGTGTGTCTTGGTTGAAGAGTTTCAAGAAAGAACTGTAATCACTTTAGTGAGCCCTTCACCTCCCTTCTAGCGCCACCATGAGGCCAAAATGTATCCAGTACTTTTCTTCAGTTTAAACCATCCTGGTTGTTCTTTGCTGTTTGTTGTGATGTGTGACAGAACTAGGATCACCATGGCAACCATTGAGGCTGCTAAACATTAGCATGTTAGCATTGTCATGGTGACACTGCTAGCATGTTGTCGTTGTTGTTAACATTTAGCTCAAAATGCCCAACTGTGACTGTTGAGCTGAAAAGGGGAGAGAAAGAAGCAGGAACTTCTTTTGCCGTGGAACGAAGCGGATCAGAGCTTCTAAGTGTGTCAGTCTGAGTGTGTGTGTGTGTGTGTGTGTGTGTGAGTGTGAGTGTGTGTGTGTGTGTGTGTGAGTGTGAGTGTGTGTGTGTGTGTGAGATTACCATGACAACAGTCCTATCTCCTCACTGGTGGCTGTCTTCTCAGAGTCTGAAGGAAAACTCGAGATCCTCAGCTTTTGTTTTCTGTCTTTGGTTCTTTGCAGATGTTTCTTTTTCAGTATTTTGGAACATCTGTTAAAAATACGTCAGTCATTTTTTTACGTCGACTTTTGATAAAACTGCCACAAAGTTATAACTGTGCAGAGAAAAACCTGGAATCCTGGAATCAACAGATGGATTTGAAAAACCTTTTCAGGTTTTACTCTCAGGAAGCCTTGAAACTGGTTCTGTTCACGCTGTTGCTGAGGAACCACAGCCGGTCCTGTAAACAGAACAGCAACATTATTCATCTTAAAATTATCTGACTTTTCTCTCGTTCTTCAAATCTGAAATCCTGTGATAGAGATTTTTCTTGAACAAAAATCCACTTTCATCTAATTTCAGTCCTGTTTTTCCTGTTTTTTGCCCTACTTCATCGAACCATCTGTGTATTTGGGAAAAATAGCTGAGAGATGAACTTGAGGGCACCGCAGAATGTTTAACGGTTTGTTATGTTATGGTTCCTAACTGCATCACAGCGTGTCAACAAATACTGCAGGCTGCTGTTGATCTTTCATAGAGAGAGTAAACACGATAAGACGACACTTTGACGTCACCGCGAAGGCTCACACGACACTCTCAGTCCGCACGCTCGGCCGTGAAATCATCGCATCGCCAATCTCTGCAGAGCAAGAAAATGTTTTCTGAAACTGTCAGCGGTCGTATCTGAGCGAGCATCTACAGATTGTCCCCCTGCAGGTCTGAGGCCGCGGGGGCTTCAGATTACAGACTTCTGCAGGAAGAAGTTTACCCAGAAAACACTGGAGGAAGATGTTTGTAAAAGGCCTTTTGGCAAAATTTGGACGCATAATTTGTGTGTGATGGATGAAAATAAAGTTAGTGAGCCGCTCTCGCTGCTTTTTACTGGATTTCTCTCCATTTTAACTCTGAAGAAGCAGTGAAGTCACTGATGCAGCGTCATTCACGGCCCATCGAGTTTGAAATTGTTTCTGGGACAAACTGCATTCATCGTCCTCTTCCACAGTAAAACTCAGGGTGTGTGTGTGTGTGTGTGTGTGTGTGTGTGTGTGTGTGTGTGTGTGTGTGTGAGTGATGTCTGTGGCTGCATGTGAAGGTTCTCTGTGGGATTCGCCGGCCTCCAGATCCAGTTTCCTGTCTATACCCTGTGGACCTCGGCCTCTGTCAGAAAACACATTTGGATCCACTCAAACTGAAGTGTCTGAGGGACAATGGCACGCAAACCTCAGAGCGGCTCTGAAGACCCTCAGCGGACAGAAATCCTGTTCGGAACAGCAGCATCGAGGTCACCGGAGGAGTTTGAAACAGCTGCATCACACAGAAAACAGGTCGAACGAAAGTGATGTGACTGATGATCTGAAACGTTTCTGTTGGTGAATAAAAATCAGGGTCACAGACACTCGATCTTAAAGCAGCACTAAGAAAGTTATCTTTGTGTTGATTACGGCGCCCCCTGTGGTCAAAGGTGGCATCAGCTGAGCTCAAAGGAAGATGCAACATTTTCATGACTAGTTTTCTTCACTTAAACAGCAGTTTGCAGGATTCATCTGTTCTGTCGCTCCGACGATGTGAAGTTAAAATAAAACCTGTTTTGAGTAACTTTAACGTTCAGATTGTTGCTCAGCTTTACTGATGTTGTTCAGAAGGTTTAAGTTATTAGAATTCTTCATGTTGCGTGATGGTCCCGAGCAAAGAGGGACAATTCGTTCAGTGATGAACAAAAAATCTCTCTCTTTATCTTTTTCCGTCCATGCATTTCTCCCAAAATTACAGCCTCTGAGGAATAAAATGTCCCTCTGTGAGTCTCTGTTCAGTTACAGTGAAAAGCAACAAAGGGAGGGAATTTCCCTTTCTTCTTTGTCAGACGCCCCCCTTCCCTCCAATCTGACTTCAGATAAACTTTTGAACGCATTTTCGCTCACGTACGTCGCATTCACGCATGCACTGCTGTGCAGAACTGTTCCAGACATCACCCAGAGGAGCTGCATGTGTAAACACGAATGTCCTTCAGCTCTCTGGTTTCAGGCCTGTGCAGCGTCCAGTCGAGTCCATGTGTGAACAGAGCGGGTCATTGTCCCCACAATGCACGGCGAACGAGTGGGCGTGTTGACGCTGAGCCCAGTTCAGCTGCTCTCTTCTCTCCTCTGCTTGTCTGAAATTGGCTTTCCTGTCTTCAGTCTATGGAAACACACACACACACACACACGTTGTATTAACATCAATGCAAAAACAGTCAGTATTCAGGTAAAAATGTCCTGCACGTGAGACCGACGATGTGTTTACATGTGTGAGAGGTCGACCGGGGACAACGTCCTGACCGGATTCTGTGGACATCGTTTATATGTTTATGTGTTTATGTGAGAAAATAGCTTCACGCTGACGTCACTGCTGCAGAGGATCCTCTCTCTTTCTGCACCACAGAGCCGAGTCGTGATGCATTCAAGGCGAAACAGATTAAAATAGTTTTTATTATGTTGCTCAGTTGTAACGCAGAGCTGCTGCACCTCTGCGTTACAACACAGGGAGCTAAATGCATTCAGAGACACATGAAGGTTTTAGCGTGCAGGGCATCAAAGAGGGCAACAAGTCCAGCAGGAGGGACGATGAGTGCAGCACAAACAAGGTTCACACCACAAACACTGTAAGATCTTTAACGTCCGGGATGAGCAGGAGGACGAGTGAAGCTGCTCCGACGTTCACGAGGAGTTTCTCCTCATATGTTACAGAAAGAAACTTACGCAACATTAAAGACCCTCATGACAGAAAAACCTCAAAAGAGTCTGCAGTCGCAAAAACATACAGATCATCTGATGTTTACTGTCGTTATAAATATACACGGCTGTGTGTGTGTGTGTGTGGCCGACAGTGACAGCTTGTAGCAGCACAATAATTCATCCTGTTTATTTGATTTGGAGGACGACCTACGCAGGGCTTCCACAGTTTGGCTCCACATCAGGGCTAAAAGCGTCCGAGCTCTGAATCACGGCGTCTATTTTCAGCCCGCTTCGCTTCCTTCTAATAAAAACATCATGTTGCTTCAGGAGACCTGCAACACTGACCGCACACACACACACAGTTTGACAGTCGGGGTATTTTTGGTGCCTCAGTGTCACATTGTGAGTAGGTGGGTGTTGGACGGATTTTACGGGATGCAGGCTGAAGATTGTGGAGCAGAGGGGAAGTGAGGAGGTGAGGCGGCGTGGGCGCGGCGTGATGACATCATCACAGATAGAGCCGAGTGTGTAAGTTCACACAGTGTAAGTTATCGTCCTGTCAGTGCTGTTCAAGAGTCCCCGCGAGGGGCAGGAGGAAGCACAACGGGGGGACGTTTTCATTTTTAATTACCCCAAACATTCAGGGACTTCTTCTGTCTGATTAAAGGACCAATCTGCTGATTTTTAGTAGAGAAAATGTAGAATTTTAAGTATTTGTACTTTACTTGGTTAGCTTTCTTTGCTACTTTATTCTCCATTACATTTAAGAACTATATATTGTAATTTTTTCAAACTATCAATTTTAAAAATGTTAAATTTTGACTGACTAGAAGAACAATCAGCTGCCTGACTCAAACATACTCTAACTATATTTTTCCTATAATAACCTCATTGTTTCTTGACATTAACTGTGTTTTTCCTGCAGAATCGTCCAGCATCTTTACAAACTGGATGTACGTCGTTGAGCTTTTCAACCTTGAAATCAAGTCTGACCAGTCGGAGCAACCAGAAACTTTTTTAACAGGAATGTTTGAAGCCAACTGAGACGTCTGAGGCTTCGTTCATCAAAGCGAAGAATCCCTGTAAAACTGCATCAGAACATCTGAAACCAACAAAACTCTCAAACTCATAAATGTCTCCTTTGCTGAACAACACGATGAACGTCGCTGAAAAGGTTTGTAAAACATCTGATCAGTTGGATCTAAAAAGGCCAAACGGCAGCGTGTCGTCTCTTCAGTCGTCTCCCTCCCACCACTTCCTGTTTCTCCTGGTTTTGATCACAGCAACAAACACAAATAAATCTTTTAATAGGCCGACAAATTCCACCAGACAAATTTCCTTATCAGGTTGACTTTTTCTAAAGTGGGTTGTCATTTCTCTCCAGTTCAGAGTGTGTGTGTGTGTGTGTGTGTGTGTGTGTGTGTGTGTGTGTGTGGGTGGGTGTTTCCCAGTAGAAAGACGTCCAAATGAACTGCCTACGTCTTCTGAATGAGAAATGCCACAGCGAGTGAGTCACGCTCGCATACATGAGTCACTGTTGATCTTGTGGGGACTGAAGTGTTGTTCTTACCCATGAGAAAAAGAAAAAAATCATACTGTTTTGTTTATTGCTGTTTTTATTTTTAATGGTTTTCCGGCTGAATCGGTGCGACGGAAAAGGAACCACGTGACCTTTTGACCCCAAACAGCTGAGGAGTTTCAGTCAGCGACTTCTGGAGAAAAAAAAACACAGTTGAAGTTGAGTTTTTATTCCCATGGTCGACCCCGAAGTCACCGAACCGAAGCGTCCCCATTTAACTACCTGGGAACGAGAGCCGACGGGCGGCGGCGTTTCCACAGACTCGCTGCACCTTTTCACTGGAAGTCTGAACTGTTTTCGAGGGGATTTCCAGTGTTTTTTCTTGGATCCTGTTTCACTGCTGCAGCTCTTTCACACAATTTTAGACCAATTTTAAAAACTTTTTGTTCTGCTTAAATACAAACAGGATTTCATAGGAAATCTGGTTCAAGGTTGAAGAAAAAAGAAGCTCCACTTTAACCAAATAAAACTGATGTTGTTAGAAAATTCGTCATGCAGCTGAAGTGTCAGTGTTTATGTTTGTTTGGGTAAATTTGCGTTTTTACAAGCAGTTATCCATCATTGTTTCAGATTTTCTGCTCCTTTGTAAACCAGTTTTTAAAGTTTAGGCGCCACGGCCGACTCGGTGTGTGAACACATGAATCAAACTGAACCCAAAACCCAAACGGATGTTTAAAAGACATCTTTTCGTGCTGAAAGTGTTAGAAATTCATCCCTTTGTGGTCATCAAAAGGACATGCTAATGATTTATATCCAGGCAGCAGCAGGAAATCAACTTTGTGTTTTTTTCTCACAGATCTTTATTAACCTCACATTCTTAAACTTCCTCAGTTTGTACTTTATTTAAAACCATCAGGAAACACGAATAACTTTTGAACGTCAGCTTTAGAAAACTGAAAAAAAGGAACGAGGAGGGAACCTGTGTTTTTTCCCCTCAGGATCATGAGTTTTATATG
>JAPZDZ010000003.1:23391482-23401498 GCA_029783805.1 Acanthurus tennentii | reverse complement strand
TCTCTCTCTCTTTCTGTCTCTCTGTTACCAAAAGTGTCACAACCTTCCTCTCATCCTCAGGTGGGGTCAGCTTTCTGTTGCAATGCTGAAATTACCAAACGGACTGAGAAAGGCGAAAACTTACGGTCATGTTTGCACAGAGCTGCTCTTTCCTGCTGCGGAGTCCCCAATCTGGATCATTTCCAAGAACAGAAACTTAAATTTGAACTGTTTGTCACACAGAGTGAAACATAAAGCTGCTCAGATAAAGTGAATGATGTCAGTAAGCAGAGACGTCACGGGGTCAGATTACAGAGATGAAATCTTTTTACAGCTAATGAAGGAGATTTTTTCATACCAGATAAAAGTTTCGGACCCTTTAAGTGATGACAAAGACAATAAAAAATGATCATCATAACTATGCACCATTATAAAAAGATGACAGCATTCAATATTTTCCCTGAGCGCAAGTTTAGAAGAATTATCATGAAAACTTAATCATCAAAACTAGAGATATTCATGATGTAAGCACCAGTGTGTTATGTGTCACTTTATAGGAAATCAGATTGAACAGAAAGTCCAAGTTGTAACTGAGATGTTACGTTATGATTAATGAAAATGCACCTAAATCTTAGCTGTATCTGGTGTTTGTTGTTTTAGATAATAAAAAAAGAATATTCCACACATTTCATTCATGATATGAGCAGATATTTTAGTACAAATGCCTCAGAACTCCAACAGCGAGAGCTTTGCTTTGAGTAAATAAACTTTGAGATGAAACATAAAATTCTCTGCCTTCATTTCCTCTAAACTTCATCACATGTTTTCATCTTTTTCATGATGCAAAGTGTTTCTGTCTGACATGTTGTATATTCTTAAGGTCACAGTAATCATATGAACGTTCATCTTATCTGTAATCGTTCTTTGTTGTGGTCTGTAATCTCTTTTTTTTCGTGTTTGTTCCGTCTGAATTCTGGTTTAGCAATATGTACACAAGCTGCGCTGATGTGCCAGCGAAGGTCACTGGATTTAAAACTGTAAGAAAACACAGAGAGATGAAACGAAATGCGAAAAGCTCCAGCAGAGACTTTAAATTCAAACATATTTTCATCCTTTTGTTCACTTCTAATGAAACTTCGACTCTGTTATGATCATAAATATTTAATGATGCTCTTTTGTCTGCGATGAAACCGCAGCATTCACCAGCTGTTTATCTGCCTTTCACCAAGTGCATGCTGGGACTTTCACCCCTCATGACTCCTGCTGCAATTAATAAACTCAAAACTGTGCTGAAACTGGCACTTTTCAATTGATCTATTAAAAAATGAATCTAAAGATATTTACTATGCCAAAATTACAAATAATCTCAGTTTTAAGCTTCTTTAAATTAAGAAAAAGTAGTGATGGACGTTTGTACTGTTATCTGACATTTTACAGATGAATCTTCATCATTAAATTTACAAAAATAATCAATCTGTTCATTGAGTATCAACCTGATCGCAGATGACTGAATGCATGGTATGTGCAGGTTGATGGGCGGCAATCAGCAGCTTCTGTTTGTTGGTTTTAGATAATTCCCTTTTTGTAAATGTTGAGCAACGAGGTCTCTGATAAAAGTCTCTGCAACAAACAGTGAAGCAACATCATCAGAGTGAGAGGTGTGTGTGTGCGGCCGCCCACTTGTCCTCATCATTAAATCTGGTCGAATCTTTGTTTTGAGGAGTTTTTTAAGGTCGTCTCATCTCGCACGGCTTGTTGACCCAGTATGATTTAAGTTTGTTCAACCTTCGTTTTTGAGGTTTCTAACTTTGGTGTGATCACATGAACGCTGCATGAGGTCAGAGGTCACACAGACCGAACATCCATTTATTGCATCACCACCATGAATGAGGCTTCTGATGCCAACCGAGACGAAAACATGCTCACAAAACTTCAGCGAACAATTCGTGTCCTCACATTTCTTACAAAAATGTAAGTTGAAATAATATAAACATAAATGATACAGAAGGAAAAATCAAACTATGTGTGAAATTCTGTCGAAATATTTGAGTTTGAAAACATTTTATATGGAAACTTTTCAGTAAAGTCTTTCTTTGAACCATAATGTTCACCTAATCTGTCTTTGAGTATAAATCTGATTTACTTTTGGTCCTAAAAAGCTTTTTTCACCACTGTTGAGATAAGCTGGTAGTAAAATCTGCTCAGATTGATCCCCGTAACCCTTAGACAGACACATGAGGCTGATAAATGCCGTCTGTTGTCTTTATGGTCATGTGAAAGAGGCATGTTGGGTACTCCGAGTCTAAAGTCTCCGAGCAGGTGATCCAGAGGTGCAGGAGGGGAGGGGGGAGGGGAAGCAGCCCCCATTTCTACCACGAAAACAAGGAAAACTACGAACTGAGAGCACGAAATCAACAACATTCAAGTTTTCACTGGTTCCTCCTGAAGCCGACGAAAGGAGCTTCAGATGGAGATGAATGAGATGTGACAAAGCAGATGTTTGAACCAGGTTTATCAGACTTGCTCCTTTTTATTCTGAGGATTAGAGTCAATCTTTATCATCAGGCTCATTGATCCTCAACTGGTATTTTATAGCACGACTGAACAAACTGTTTCCTGGTGCACAAGTTAAAAATAAAATAAAAGGAGTTGAGTGAATCAATTTCTCTGGTTAAAAATCTTTTTCTGATCACTCTTTGTTTTCCAAATAGTTGACTCGGTCCCACTTGTAGGTAATGTTTAACCCCCTGTGAGAAAAAAATCAATGAAGCAAATAAACTTTAAAAATAGCTTTTGTCAATATGCAGAAGTCAAAACAGTGAGAACGGTGATCAATAGGAGGTCACAGATCAGATGAGAGACTCTGATCTTAATCTGAACATTTTCACATTTAAATGTCTATAAAAGACTTTTTCTGTTACAGATCTGCACTTTTTAATTTCAAATGTTTCCAAACAGTTTAATTTTAAGGAAATATAAGTTTTATTGTGAACTTTCAGGGTAAAATCAGTCACTTTTTGAACAGAAAGTCTTTAACTCCACAAATAACAGTTGACATATGTCACCCCTCCCAAAAAAAACTAACCATCTTTACAACAACAGAACCAGAAAACAACTTGTCAATCAAATTAAAGCATTTTGAACCTTAATTTTGGGTAAATTTGTCAACATTTTAGAGCATTAAAAACAAAAAACAGATTAATTAATCATTGAATGTAAAATTCTCTCATCATTTGTTTCTACAGGAGTTTGGTCTTTTTGGCCAAAAACAACTGCTGTTCTGTTGTAATATCACTTTTAAAGATAAAACTTCAAGAAACATTTCCTGAATATAAAAGAATTCTCTTAAAATTGCCATCACATATACAAAAAATCCTTCATCTGACTGGATTCAGACACTTTTAGGAACTTTTTAAACCATATTTTCTAACAGATTACACTGTATTTTCTCTCCATTGTCAATGTGACAGTAATAATCCTGCTGTGTTTTGTCATGAGAGGCCCAGACGTGCCGAGAACCAGCTGCAGGAGACTGAGTGACTAATCTGGAGATTATCTGCGACACCAGCAGGGGTCCATCATGTTTCTCAAATAGCAGCTGAGGCAACAGGCTGAGGCATCCCGGCCATGAGGCCCATGCAGGAGACACTCCCCTATCAGCTGGCCGGCAGCCAGCTCACGCCTGCTCTGATTGGTTGACAGGGAATTTCACAAACTTTTTCATTGGCTGTCGGAGGAACCATATGACAGCATATGCAAATTGTCTCTATGTGGCAGTTGAAATCCCTGAGTACAGTGCAACCCCGGCACTGAAAGGCAGGAAGCGAGCAGAGAGGTTGCAGAGAAGCAGGAGAGAGGACAGCATGCACTTTTAGAAAAAACTGGTTCACAGATTTCTAAAGTCAAAGGAAGTGAGAACTTTTGAAGAGCTTGTTTCTCCTTGGACCTGTTTATTTGCTCGTTCCATGAGTGCTGCAAGGTAAGCGACACAGAGAGACTTTGCTTTAGGTTTTGCAGAAGTGATAAATTTCATACTGAAGTGCTGAAAACCTCAGCGAACCCTCTTTATCACTTTTTGTGTCAGTTAGTTTTGACTCCAGGTAGAGTTTTAGTTTAATTTGTAAAAGTGAGACAATATAAAAACAAAAAATTATTTCTAAGATGGAGACTTTTCATTTTTTGGCATCTTTGCTGATCAGAGAAGAATCGAGTTTTATTAAACCAGAACTTTGTTAAGTCAGAAAAGTGAAGTGACTTTCTTTAGCCGTCGTTTCTCCCTCAGATTTTCCTAAATTTTCCTTTTTTTTCTCCCCCCTTCCTCTCACACAACCTCCCTTGTCCTCCCCTCTCCCTCCCTCAGTGTGCTCAGGTCTTTCAGTCCATCAGCAATGCCAGGCCCAGTTATGCCGATGGATGTGGCCATGCGATTCTACATCAGCCACTCTCCGCCTCCTCTCCGAGGTTTCCTCAGCCCCTACGAGGAGCTTCAGAGGGCCAAGAACCGAGTCAACCAGTCCAGCACCCACAGCCACAAGCAGCAGCAGCTCTACAAACCCCTGCGGCCCTGCCTGAGCAACCAGCAGAAGGCCGTGGACGAAGACAGCTGCGTGGGCTGGAACAACAACAACAGCAAGGTCGGCAAGAAGCGGGTGGTGTTCGCAGACATGAAGGGGATGTCGCTCACCGCCATCCATGTCTTCTCCAAGTTCGATGACGAGCCGTATCAAAACAAACGCTTTGGCGGGATCTCGGAGGAGCTTCAGTTTGACATGACAGACCTTGAAACGGCCACGATGGATCTAAAGATCAGCTCAGTGCGAAGCTTGGTGCTGGACTTCAAGCAGCCGTCGGCCGACTACCTGGATTTTCGGAACCGCCTGATTCAGAATTCAGTCTGCTTGGAAAACTGCTCGCTGCAGGAGCGTTCGCTGACCGGCACCATCAAGGTCCGGAACGTGGGGTTCGAGAAGTCAGTGAAGCTACGTGCCACCTTTGATTCGTGGACCAGCTTCACTGACATTGAGTGCACCTACATGAACAACGTCTACAGCTGCCAGGACACCGACACCTTCGCGTTCGTCCTTGAGCTGCCCACCTACGTCCCGCCGCAGAACCGCGTCGAGTTCTGCATCTGCTTCAAAGTGCAGGATCAGACCTTCTGGGACAATAATGACGGCAAGAACTACACTCTGAAGCACGTCGGCTGGAACGGACAGGACCTGAACATTCTGACGCCCACGGCTTCTGTTGAGCAGAAAAAGTCCTCAGAGCACAAAAACGGCGGAGTGAAGCTGCTGGAGATGGAGTTTGATCAGTTTGGCAGCCCACGCATGTCCAGTGGACTCTTTCCTGGCTGGCAGAGCTGGGGTCAGATCGATAACACCGTGCCTTATTGGTGAAAACATCAGGATGTTTGCTCGAAAGGCACTGAAACCAGATAAGAGACACTGACAGGGCATTCAGTACAAATCCAGCTGTGGGCCTGAACGTAGACCGACTCTCCGTCTGAAACTAAACTGAAGCAAACGACCTCGGCTCTTTTTTGTTTTTAGAACTGAGGAAGTTTACAAACTGGACAGAAACAAAACTGTAATGTGCTCAACTGACCTGCTTTTTGCTGTAACGTGGTCCTTCGGCCTGAGAAACTTGATGGAAGACGAGGGGAAAGTCATGTGTCACATATTCCTCTTCTGTAAAAATATTAACGTGCCTTCACAGAGTGCCTGCCCACTAAAACACAGAGTATTTGTAAAATATGCACTGATTGAGATGTCCCTCTCAATGTGATGTCTGTAAACTGAAGAAAATGGAGCTGATTTAAGTCCTTCATATTGAAGGGAAAGGATGAGGAGTGCATGGCAACAAAATGCTTCTCTGCTAAAAAAAAAACAACCCAGCTGTTTAATTCTAATAAAATAACAAATGCACACTAAACTTTTGCACCTTCAAGAGAAATAAAACTAAATGATTCAAAATGGCCTTAATTTGTAATATTTGATCCATGCAGCCCTTTCTTTCCCTCGTGTAAATTGCACATGTTTGTTTGATAAAATAATGTTTGGATGATGTAATTTTGAAGTTTGTTGGGGAACTGAGCTGCTATCAACTGATGTGTCACAAGAGAGACTCAGCATGTGATTGGTTGTCTCGAACAGGGAAGACGTTTGGAAATTTCTGTGGTTCCGGTATGTCGAGAAGATGAATGATGCAAAACCAGAATGTTCTTATCTGCTTGTTTTCAAAGGTGCAATGATGCGATGAGTGTATAGTATGTGTGGCTGGAATTGTGATGTATATTTTGTTTTTTTTTTCTCACACAGTAAAGAAAAAGGTCTGTATCCCAGCATTTCGTTTCACTTGAAGGTGTGTGTTGCTGACGTGCACCATGTCAGTCCTGTATTTCCTTTTCAGAAATAAATTTCTATATTTGTGCTAAAATGTACACGACTCCTGATTCCTTTTTAAAATGTAAATGTGTTGGTTTTGGAATAAATCTTGGGATTAATACAAAATCATCAATGAGTTGGATGTAAATACTTACATATTTATTTGTATTTAAAACACAACATATTAATAAAAATAAAAGGTACAACTCAATACAGTAATAGATAAATAAAAGTAAAGATTCTCAACCATTACTTCCTATATTTCTACCAGGCTAAAAGCACACATGTGCTAATACATTTTTTAGTTTTCTCTACAGTTCCTTCTCAGTGTGAAATTCAGAACAAGTTTATGGATAAAAACAAAAAAACAAAAACTGCATATTTGCGATGATTATGTTATCGATCAATAGGTCATTTTGACAATAATTTAAATGTATTTATAATTCATGATGCTGTTTAAGATTTTATTGCATAACTTTTGTTTGTAAACACAGAAGCAAAACTAGTGTTATGTTTACAAACATTTGAGTAAAATCGATAATATATGCAAATTAATACAGCACCAGGGGGCGGGGCCAAAAATACATAAACGAGAAAAAACAGGCTTTTATTTTGAAAAGAATCTTAACAGAGACTTGATTTTATTTAGACTTCAATTTTTGTCTTTATTTATATGAATATATAACAAATTTAACCTATTTAATGTGATATTTTACTGCTTGCTCCCACAACTTTAGTGTAAAGAAACACTTCCTGTTTCACAATAAAGCGTTATATGTGTTAAATAAGGAGGAATCATAGTTTTACTTTGGAACTTGCTCTTCAAAACTAGCTGACTTAAGTCTCAATTTAGTTTAACATTTAAATACAGTTAGGTGAAATGACTTAAAACTGTATTTCAGCAGAATATTTTAATTTTAGTACTGTGGAAATGTACATAACTGAAATATTGTGACAGTCTTTGCAGTATTAGGTATTTAAAATCCTTTTAATTGTTATAAAAACTTGAACCAAAGCTTATATCAGGATTCCTTGTTGTTAACTATTACACTTTTAATTTAAATTATTGTTTAAAAAAGAAGTGACTTTGTTTGGATCCACACAGATACAAACACTCGTTTCATGCCAGGAGCAGGTTAAAGGACGCTTCAGTCCCGTAACAGTGTGACCTGTCATCAGCTGGTCAGTCGACCTACACATACAGGAGTCACAATACAACCACTACAAAGTTATAAAGACCCACATGTATTAGATAGTTAATTAAATTCAATCTCATTAGACTCCAGTGGAGTGAAGTTATCAGAATAATACAAAAGCCTCCATTTATTGTCCATGTACAGTGAGGTCGAAGCATAAAAAGCCTCATGTGGCCTCAGGTTTTTTCTTTTCTTTTCCCCTTTCAAACTCTTTTAAGTTATCTGTTCTTTGTACATGTTGGATTCATATTCAGCAGGAAGAATGCTCACTCCCTTTCTCTGGTATGCACAAGAGGAAAGACCTCAGGCTGGCCGAAAATGACCTTCTGAGGCCTGAAAATTCCTGCTTTATCTAACTTTAACTCTTTAAGAGCAAAACTGACTCTGTTTTTCTGGATATTTCTCATACACAGAAAATATTTACTCAAAGAACTTAACAGTAACATTTAAAATGGTCATAGCAGCAACACAGTTTTAACATCTGAGCATTTTGATGCCATTTCTCATCAAGCTTTCAGGCCTCAACTTCATTTTTATTTCTATGTCCAAAAAATCTCACAGCTAAACACTGAAATGTGACGATAAAACAAAATACTTTTCCTCCAAACGTGCAGAACTTAAAACATCGTCTGAGTTTATAACAGTGGAAAGTTTTTAATGATTTTCACTGGAAGGAAACACTTTGTTGTTTTTTTAAAACGTACTGTACATGCATGTGTATTTCATTTTGTGACTGTATGTCAGATAATCTGCTCAGATTTCTTTTCAGTCTTCAGAGGTGAATCTGCCCTGCAGGACAGAAGGATCCTCGTCCTGATCCACCTGCATTCACTGTGGGCTTTAAAGTGGAAAATGGAAAAGCTGCTCCAACATCAGTTTGACGATCCGCCTTCATCCTGCCGTTAATCTGCCCTCCAGCTCCGGATCATCTCCACCTGCTGGCAAATCAAACCACGTTCCTGTGATACCTGTAATTTCCTGATGGATATCCGTGAACAGACTGGTACTCGCCGACCTGCCGCCTTCTCTGAGTTTTATTCCGTTTGTTTTTCTATGTAAGTGGGCCTATCTGTTTCCACAATGAATTCACTGTGTTTCTGTTTATTGCATAGCCTTCCCTCATTTCCTCTCCTCTGTCTGCTTTTCCTGTTTACATTCCAGCCTTCCTTTCCGTCTCAACTTCAGGGATGAATTTGAGAGACAAGTTAGAAAAGAATGAAGGAAATGCCAAATTATTTCACCAACAGTGTTTCCACACTTATATTAAACCCTCTGTGGCACCGCGAAAAAAGAAGATTTTGATAAAACTGAAGCTCTGTCGTTCTTTTGGCCGTCAGACAGAAATGTACGGAGCCCCTAAAGGGACATGGAGAGGAAAAAAAGAGGGATGAACTTTTGCGAGATCTCGCAATGTTTTTGCGGGAGCTCGCAAAAGATTCTTCTTATGGTTTTTTCCTTTTAAAGCAGTTTCAGTGAACCGGAAGTAAAACAGACGCATAACGATGGATGTCGTTGTTTTCATTTCAAAGCCATGTTTATGGCCAAGAACTGATGTAATATCTTTATATGTGAGGTCATTACCAAAATAAAAATCAGTAAACTTCTCCCACGGATGATGCGTATACTCCTCCGTCGTTACACGTCTGTTTTACTTCCGGTTCAGTGAAACTGCTTTAAAAGGAAAAAACCATAAGAAGAACCTTTTGCGAGACCTCGCAAAAACATTGCGAGATCTCACAAAAGTTCATCCCTCTTTTTTTCCTCCCCATGTCCCTTTAGGGGCTCCATAGAAATGACACGAGTCTGATTCAACAACATAAAATAAAAAACTTATTTAAATTTGAAAGCAAAAAACTGCAGACAAGAACCCTGTAGGAGTTTGGGCATTTCAATCATGCATCTCTGCCATTGTTGATGATGGTTTCCATCCATTGAACTCATTTGAATTTACTTTAAGAAATCTCTAAATGTTGATTGTCATTTTCATTGCAAAGCTGCATCTTCCTCCTTTACAACAAGAGGACGATCAGAACAAATTATTTTTTTTTAATATCAGTATCAAGTAAAGTATCTCTGGTTTTGATCGATATTCCTGTAAATTAACCCCCTTTTGAATGAACCCCTACATAAATAGAGTTGAGTTCAAGTGTATTTATCTTGTAGCGTCCTTGGCGGGTAAGAAATGTGCAGCAGGAGTCACGTGTAGCCGACAGTCCGATGCCGGTCAAACATTAATGGAGGCTCGACTTCATCCTGAGAACGACTGGACCGAGATGATGCAATGAGGGATGCAAAGACACAAGCCTCCCATGCAGTGACAGAAAGGTCACAAAAACAAGCACACACACACACACACACACACACAGTCACACACACACACACTGATTAGCAGCATGTGGCGGTTCGAGCGCCACGCGTGTGTGTGGCTGGTCATTTGTGTCCTTGATTATCATGA
>JAPZDZ010000003.1:23237638-23249024 GCA_029783805.1 Acanthurus tennentii | reverse complement strand
AGGCTGAAAGACGCATTACAGAAACCCTGCAGCAGGAAGAAAGGGAAAATATAGACCCAGTTTGACGCAAAATGCCACAGATAAAGATAAGAATGTCTTGTGTTTACTTCCTTTAGTACTTGGTTTAAATGATGTAACACAGCAGAGGAGGCTTTGTGTGAGGATTCTTCCAGTCGTGTCACCATTTTAAGCAGCTTAGTGAGATTTGTGTCACTAGTTTGACTCGTTTGGTCTTGCTTTTCTTTCCTTCTTTGGTGAGTCAGCATTGTTAAGGTGAAGCCATATCTCTGTTCCACTTTTCAGGGCTTTGCACTTTGCTCTCCAGCATTCTGTCTTTGCAGAGCTTTTGTGTGGTTTCAACATAACATTTCTTTTATTTTGATCAGACAGCCTCCCAAGGATAACTGGAGAACAGACAGCATGAAGGGCAGACTGTCATGATTCACATAATCAAACTGATGCCAGATTCAATGTCTGATATGGTTCCGTTTATTTGAAAAATGTATATCTGGCAAAATTTGTCAAAGTTTTTGAAGGCGTTTCCATATTTGAAAAGCCACAAATGATAAAAATGACTCTTGAAAAGTGTGACAGAGTGCAAAGCATGCTGGGAAATATCCACACTGCATATCTAATCAACAAGAATCATTAAAAGCATTGATTTTTGTTTTTTTTTATTAAGAACAAATAACATTTATAACTAGGATGCAGTCATGGTCATCAAGATCTAATGTGAATCTGAAGGAGATTTTGAATTGCATTCACTCTCAAAGATTCCTTTTTTCAGCTGATGATTATAAAGGACCTTTTATCACGGTGCATAATATTTCATGCTGAATAAACATACTTCAGACCTTGCTGCGCAATGCTGAATTATTGGATATATAATTTAAGTGTGTATTGAATTAGATAATGAGAAGAAGTGTATCTATTTAACTGAACACTGAGCAAAACTGAACTTTTTAATCTTCCTAAATTAAATTGCATAACTGTTGTATCTCTTAGCAGTAGCGTGGTAACTTAGCGTGTATCTAAACATAACTGTTCTATTACAAGTCCATGTTTGTTATTGATTGCACTCTGACATCTGGACTTTAACCCGAACCTTGTTCATGTCCACTTCGTCTGAAGAGAGTTATTGAATTTTCGTAGTTTGATAACAGTTGCAGTGGAATTTCTTTCATATATTTTAAGACATTTCATGTTTAATTTCCTTTCGCTTTAACCTGATGACACTATTTGCTCCAGGATTGTTCTGCTGTCAGTCCAGACTAATGCAGTTCATGTTTTCAGGATGAGATGGGAGTCGGGGGCCACAGTCATCATTTCCAGCGTGTGTTTCACATACACTGCAATCTCTCCAGATGTTCTGCTGATTGTGTTGTCTTGTGCTTTCGCCTGGGGCTGCTGGCTGTTGCCATATAGATTTCAATGTTTGCTCACAGTGTTTTGTTTCCATTTCTCTCTGAAAATAAGCTGCAAATCTTAAATCATGAACGTCAACATCAGCTTTCTGTCCGTAAGGAGTATTTCATTGCACTGTGTTTGTACAACCAGTATGCGTTAGAGAGAGTTAAAGGGACAGTTCCCCTCATAATTGAAAAATACAAATTCCTCCTCGTCCTTAATCCATCTAGATTATGTTTGTGAGTTACTGAATTGTGGAGGTTTCGTCTGTAGAGAGATAACTTTTCTCCATAGTATAAAACTAGATTGCAGTCAGAGTTTGATGCTATTTGCAGTTGAGTTTTTTAAATGTTTTGTTGGGCTGCAAGCACGAAAAACCAGATGCCATTGAGTTCCATTATAGTTGAAAGAAGGCAAACACCTCTATAGTCCTTTTCTGCAACACATGGAAACTGACACCAGCATAGTTTAGATGAATAAATAGCACAACATGTAAGAAGAAAAATATGCATGTTTGATATCGGGGTTAAAGTTGCTTTAAAGATTAACTCGTGCTCCATCTTTAATTTAATAAATAATCATTGTATCTGATGATAAATAACCAGTTTAAAACCTTATTCTGGGTCTGAAAACAACATTTTCGAGATTCTTCTCTCTTTGTTGTGTGTAAAGTTTGCATTGTAGGTGTTTTAATCTGCATATTCTAAAGGTTCAAAGCTCTGGATTACAAAACTGGTAGAAAGCATAAAATCAAAGTGAGTGTGGTCAGAAATCGTCTTCAGTGTTTGTGGACTTCCTGTTACAGAAAACCAGTGGTGATGTCAGCATTGCAAAGCTGCAGGCTGCTCTGTCTGAGAGGGAGGCTGAGGTCCAGCAGCTGAAGGAGGAGCTCAGGGCTTCAAAATCCAGACAGGAGGACACGCAAACACAGGTCAGTCTGAAAGAAATGATGCACCAAGATGTGACCTTTCCAGCATTTAACAACCCCATCAGCTGCTTGAAAGGTGGCTGTTAAAAGATTTGTGGTTTTGTCCTTCACATAGAAAAGCAGCAGCCACTTTCTTTTATTTATGTCTTCAAAATGTTTTCATGTTGAAGTTCAGAGGAGTTTGTCTCTAAGTTCATCAGTTTAGCCAGTGTTTTATGCATTTTATTCTCTTTTGAGCTCACGAGTTTCAAATCCCATCTTTATGTTGACATCTATCAAAACTGGAAAGACCTGTCAAATGTTTCCTGCATCCTTTTGAATTTCTGATGTCTGAACAATTAGTCACTTTGTTCCAAACCACATTCAAGAGAACCATTAAGTACATTTTATAGTTTCACATGAAAAAAGTTTCATGTGGCAACTTTAAAGTTTGATAATTCACAGAATAATTTTTCTTTTGTTGAGCTTAAAGCTGAAGATGCCTGTTGTGAGATGTGTTAACACTCTGATAATGTGACTGTGAATATGAGAACTAGAGGAAAAGTTTTCATGGATTAGACTCAAAACATAAAGTTGCATGTCAGATACACAGAAGAGGTATTTGTCCACTGGGCCATCACCTTTTACTTTTTTATTCGTAGTTTGTCCTCGTGAGTTCCCTTCTGTCAGAGTGAACTAAAAAGTGACCACAGACTGTTTGTTCGACCTGGATGTCCTTTTTTTTTAACTTGACGACATCTTAACCACAAAGTCCAACATGGATTCCTCCTCATACTTATCAAGAGATAAAAAAATAAACATTGCATTAAGAAGAAAATGAGTAAAACATCAGAACTGTTTTAATGTCTTTATGTACATATGCAAAAAACAAGAGACAGACATAAATGATGGTTATCAGCTTTGAATTATGACAAAAAGAAAAAAAAATCAGGTATGAAAATGCAAGATTTCTACCTGACAGCAACATTATTATACTCATAATCAAGATTTGTGTCATTTTAAATTTTTACTTTTCTTCCTGCAGCAGACTGAAAGCAGTGACAGTGTGGCTGCTTTGGCTGGAAACCTCCAGAGTGAAACCATTAACAGGAAGTCAAGAGGAAGGAAAGATACGAGAGTGTCGGTCATCAGTCAGGTGAGCTCATGAAGACATGATGATGGATCTATAGGATGCTTTTTGTGTTTGCAGACAGGAGCGAAATGAACAATTTCTTTACTATTCTTCAGATGGACAAACAGCATCTTTTCTTAATCAGAGTTAAATGTGTAAAAATGTTTTTGTAACTTCATAAACCTGAGATCTTTACAATCACTCACTTGACACTAACCAGCTGTGCTGAGGTCGGGAAGTCTGCAACCGTGTTAACTGTCGACTGAAATCACTTTGTCTTTTTATGAATGCCTTTGGAGAGAAACTGTCCTAATTCTCCCTGTTTTTAAAAAGGCCCTCAAACAACCATAAATTTCAGCCATTTGATCACAGAACTTTTTTATTTTACCTGAAGAGGTGAACAAAGTCAAACCTTCTGCAAGAAATTCTGCATATCCTTCTTTCTTGCAGACGTAATTTTTCACACCTAATGATGTGATGAAAGCTGTTTATCTCGCTGAATCAATTTGTTTTCTCCTTGTGACATCCTTCTTGAGACAGAAAGGTTTGGTGGCATTTCATAAGTTACCTGTCGTGAGTGTGGCAGCCTGAGTTTTCTGATGCTTTGTGGCTCAGGAAGTTGCACAGGTGTGGACACTCTGGCTGTTCTTGTGACTGACCTCAGCTCCTCGGATGAACAGACAGACCAGCCTGTCTCCTCAGGCCTAAATGCATTTCTCCCATGATTGGCCATGACGTGACCTTTAACCTTAAAATCATGGCGTCCCGCAGGGCTCGGCTGGCTGTCCGTCCGTGCTCGACTCTTCTGAGATTTCCACGGAGAACGGCAGGACGAGCCGCTTCCCTCAGCCGGAGCTGGAAATCTCCTTCAGCCCTCTGCAGCCGAACCGGATGGCTCTGCGACGGCAGGGGGAGGAGAACGCCGTCACAGTCAAAATCTCCCGCTCAACACGCAAGAGGAAGAGCGGAGAGATGGAGAAGGTAAGAACCAAACAAAAACAACCTGTCCACACCTTCACCATGAGTTAAAACACTTTCCACATCCAGTCTAAGCAAATTATTAAGCAGTAAATTCATCAGTGTGGTGGTAAAGTTTTGAAGTTTTTGCCCCTTTGGATGCATTTTCTTCAATATGTTTCCAACAGCAAACAACTATACACATGAAACATCAGTCTGTATGAATGCACATTTGAACACCATGTTACCTGAAAATAAATCCGTCCTAGATAACTAAAAACAACAACTGCATAACACGAGTCTCAGAGATGGGCTTTTTTTGTGTGTGTGTTATTTTTAGTGTTCATATTTTTCACTCACATTCTGCGGGGAAAGTGCACTGAAACCTTTTCCCTCAGGTCATAGAAATCCAGCATCGTTAGTTCAGGATGTCTCACCAGTTTCCTCAGAGACTGTTAGAGATTGTTATGGCAGCTGTAAATCTGACTCTTTTACGCCACAACATGACGAAACCCAGACAGTGTTGATGAGATGTGTGTAAGTTTGGCATTTTTTTCATGAATGAACTCATGAATTCTCATGTACTGTTGTGCATGTGCTTTGTTGTCGAGCTGGTGGATTTGAAACAAGCAAAGACGGCGTCAGAAGCCAGAAAATGGTGTTGACTGACAGGTTTGAGCCGTATTGCAGGATTTTACACAGATATGACTGCATATCTGTATTTATTTAACATCGGAGAAAAACACTAAAAAAGCAAAATGTCAGAAAGTTCCTTTTTTCTGAAATATTGCTTTGGTCGTTTGTAAGTGTCTGAATGTGGAGTATCTGTGTGCAATCAAGTAAAATCTTGTGGTCTAAGTAACATGGGCTGAATTGCACATAATATGCACTGGACAATGTAATTTACTGCAACCTGAGTCAGACAGGTTTGCAGGACTTACTTGGAAAATGATCAAAACAACTGACTAGTTATGTTGGTGTGAGATAATTATTATTATTTACACAATAATCTGAGATGAAATTGAGGTTTGGTGACTTTTGATATCATGAAAAAAGTGAGTGAGTGATGACACCGTAAAGTTACAGCATAGACCGCAGTCTCCTGTTAATAATGTTTGAAGTGATGCAACCTGAAGCCCCACAGTCAGTGCTGTAGACAGTTTATTGCTGTCGGAGGTTGTGATGGAGCAACACACTTGTTGTTTGTTGTTGCAGCTGAAATAGAAATTAGCAGCATTTGTTTTGATGCAGCAGATTCCCCCGCTGTTACAAACAGAGCAGAAATGTTGTTTATCTTTAAGTTTGTATTAAGATTAACTGTGCAGCCTTGTGTGGAAGGCAGCATCATAAAATGTCACACATATAACATGTACAACAGAAAAGACATAGTATTTGACAAGCACGTTAGAAAATGAGAGAAATGTTCCAGTTACGGTTTTGTTGTTGTTGTTTTTGACTGTTATCCTCACCAGGAACATTTTGCAACTGTCAGTGAATGCAGTTTGTTTCCTGCAGAGACAATGTGTGACTAGTACAGCTAACAAGGTCAACGAGCCAATCCCATCTGTGCCATTTGGAGACGGATTACAGACTTTCAGCCTGTGAACTGGTTGATAATAGAGCTGTTCTGTGAAATTGATTGCAAATCACACATTGTCTTGAAAAGTAATCCCACAGAACAGAACAGAATGAAGAGACTCTGTGGAAATAAATCAGACTTTGAGGCTCGCATATAGAAGTGAATCTGATGGGTGAACGGGCTAAAGGTGGTTTTCAGGACGCCGTCTCAGAGGAGTTTGATTAAATTCGGTGGAGGAGCTGCACTTATGTTAATTTGTTTGTTTTGACGAATGCAAAGGAAGTAGGCTAATGCTTCTGTTTCGTTTGGGTCCCAAAGGCATGTGACACTAATTCAAACACATTTACAGCAGAACGCAGAGAGAAACGCTCTTCACCGCGGGAAGCCCATGTTATGTACACTTGTTTTTTAAAATAATAATGTGGAAAACATGTGAATTCTTAATAACAGTTGAACTTTGTGCTGAAAGAAAGGAATCATATTGCTAATTCAAGCACACCGACATTTACTGGCTGTTTCAGTTGTAGATTATTTTGACACCAGTTTGTTTCGAGGTTTTATTGACTCGTGTAAGGAAAAAGTGACACTCTTACAGAAAATCATCGTAGAAAGCAAACAAATATCACTTCTGCTAAATTATGCAGCTCATATAATCGAGTTTACCTTCACAACATATTTCAGTTCAACTGAAGACATTTGGCCTTTCGGTAAATAAGATGCAAAACATGAGTGAAGGTCACATTTTGCCTCATTTCATTTGTCCCCTTTTCAAACTCTGATGGTTCAAAATTTAAAGAGAAGCTTAATTTTAGTGGCAGTAACATTACAGCGTAATTTATTCCAGCAGTGTGTGTGTAATATTCAGCAGATGAAACATACAATATAGATAGTAAATGCACTCCCATGTATCCACTACATATGGGTGAGAGAAAACACGCTCATTAATCATAAATACCACTTATAATGAGAAGCTCACACACTCTCAACACACTCGTCCCCTGAACACAGTGATCAGGATTTCACTCAGAGGAACAGAAAGTCGGGTAAAGTTCACTCGTCACATCACAGTTTGACTGAGTGCAAAAGTCTCGATGCGGTTTGTGCAGCTCATCTGCTTAAAAAATGATTTATTATTATCTTTTTTTGTTTGTTTTCTCTTTTTGGAAGAATATTATATTTACATTTGAAAATAAAGCTAAAAAATAAGAGTTTTTAAAACATGAACTGTCCACTCATTATGTCCTCTTACTGGCTTTAATAATTCAGAATTGTAAATATACAAATAAACAACGGAATAGCAGATGAGGCCAGTCAGTGTGTCTTTCTGCCTCTTTAGGGATGTTCTTTAGTTTGTGGATCTAGTAAATGAAATCATTCCACTTCATTGTTCCAAACAGAGTAATATTAAAGCTTTCTGGCTCTCACAGTTATATTCTCCATCTATCACTGAAACTTTACAGCTCCAGCTGCTACTTGTTCATTCTGTAAACAGCGAATTTCCCTTGTTTCTGCAAAATCCCGAGGGACAGGGTGCATGTGGGCGCTTAGGCATGAAAACATCTTATGCCTGTGATTCATACCTGCACAAGCTCACTGTGTTAAGTTTACTGTTGACAGTCACTTAAATAGCAGTTGCAATGTGAGCCATCACCGAAGAAGGTAATTCTGTGAATTGCAAACCAGAATAACACAGTGATGATATAAAGATAATATGAGAAGGACAAACAAAGGAGGCGGTGTTTTGCTTGATGTTCTTGGTTGAGGTGAAACTTTATTGTAGCAGCTGTCAAGTGTTGACTTGATGAATGTTCCCATCTGTAAGCCTGAAGGTTTCACATCATGTAGTCTAAATGAACAAATGGTTGATGTTTTGTTTTTATGTGATTGAAGCATCAAGACTGAAGACACATCAGCAGCCAAAACACACTGTCAGAGTCTGTTTAAGTGATTTGTTTTGTGGCTCAGTTCTGTCTGTTTCCTAGTTGTTTTTCAACCTCCAGCGCTTCATATTATGATGATTTCTTGTAGTTTTACTCTTTCATAAATTTGTGGTGAATGGATGCCTGGAAGAAGCTTCAGTTGAAACAGAAAGAAATAGGTAATGTTTTCAGTTTCATGGCTTTAATCGCCCAGTTCGCTCTGACTTTTGGGATGTTGGTGATCACGTTTCCATCTCTTCTCAGTGCGGGTTGACCGATGTAAATTTGTTTTGCACCCTTGCTCAGAGGCTTGTTGACAATATTTTGACACCAACTTTCACACCTTCAAAGACAACAGAAAACCTTCCCGAATAACTTTTTTGTCACTAAGGGCAAGGGTATGACTGCTGTGCAGACCAAATGGTTGTGTTGGATATATAAGCAAAGCTGTCTTTGTAAAATCCACATATTCTTATGGAGAAATCTGTTTAGATTTGACAAAACAAACAGCAAAAATGCCTCAGGAGAATAAAAATACTTATTAATGTCAGCGCACGGTTGAGATAAATCTTGCAGAAACTTAAAATTGCACAAAGTGTTCTTTTTTTAAAGAAAAAAAAAACACAAAGTTAATCTCCCAAAGCAAAATCTATGTTTAATTCAGGGTTTCATTTTGTTCCAGAAATAAAATCTTGTGCCGCAGAAAGTTGTCAGCTTTGCCCTCTGGAGCAGAGTGTAAATCTGATGGATTTAACACTTATAATGTGTAAATTTGCAAAAAGACACCAAAGGCCTGTATTTAATTTGTCCATTCTGGCCTAAAGGCTGTGCTCCCTCTGTGGAAGAAAATAGCTCATTTTACAAACACAAAAACATAAATCCTGTTTTTAGTCGACTGTATAATAATGAACACAGAATTATTTTCCATTTCTACCAAATTTTGCTTTGTCTAACAACCCTGATTTTTTTAAACTGTAAAATAAGAGAAAACTGGGCATCTGGGATTCCAACAGTCAGCTCATATTGTCTTATTTTATGTATTTATTTTTGTATTGAAAGCAACCAAAATTATAATTAATTACATTATGTAAGTGTCCTTAAGACTCAGTTTTCCCAAACTCAGCTTGACACTGCAGTCATCCTTTTTCCATGGAAAGTGAACCTTGCTGAATAAAAGATGAGGATCTTCTTAAGATAGAACCAAGAGGGAAACTATTTAGGAAATGAATGAGACAAGTTTGAGATGCACAAACTCGAAACAGTTCTCTTATATTAGTGTGTTTGGTAAACAGCATAAAATGTTAGAAGTAAGAGAAAAAAATCTGTTTTTTAAGGAAACAGTTTCAGCACAAATCATGAAGAAAATGTTATTTGATGAATTGTTGTGCAAATCTCCTATTTCATTCAACAAAAAATTGATACTCTCAAACCTCAAATTTTGTCTAAATTCAAATAGCTGCTCTAGAATTTTGCCTTATTAAAATAAAACATAAATTGTTATTATACAGTCTAAATATTTTACTGACGACACTAATGTCAGACAATGAAAATCCTTGATTAAAAATAAGCAACATGACCAACAATTTATTCACCCGTACATGTAGTTTAGTTTTGACTGACCTCCTCTGTGTTTAGGGATTGTTTGAAACTTCTGAAATAATTGTTTTTAAGTGCTTCTAAAGAGAAATTAACATCTAGGAATAACTTGAACATGGTATACAATAAAGAATACTGAAATATTGTTGATGTATCATAGGAAGATGACAAAAAATAGAGCAATCAGAACCATTTCCGAGCATCCCGAAGCTGTGTTTGGTTTGATTTTTCCCCAGAACTTTTGTCAGCTGCTCAAGAGACTCATTGCAGTTAAAGGAGGAGGTGTGATACTGTAAATATGCCCATGTTCAATGTTTAAAAACCAGCTGTAAGAACTGTGTGAGGACATGTTAGCAGTGTGCCTACATGTTCTGTCAAAGCTCATTAGCTGAAACACGTTAACCCACGTTCTTGTAACAAGGTCTTTTTCAGCCAGTCCTCTTGCAATTTCCTCTTATGATATCAGCAATAGGAGTACATACACAGGGGTTAGAGCTCTGAGATGAAACCCAGAAGAAATTCCACTAATGATTCTTGTTCTGCTGACTGAGCTCAGTGCAGGAGAGAAAACTGGAACAGAAACAGAGGAGAAGGAGGTGAAATGAAAAGCCCACAAAAAAGACGTAGGTGTTTGTGTTGGGGAGTGATGAGATGTTACATCAGATTTTATTCTGGGCATCTGGAGCACTTCAGTCAACATTTAGACATGTGAGCACATCCCTTTAAGAGAGGGATTAAAAAAAGACTGAGCTGGGAAGAAGAGAGACACAGTCAAATTCCCTTTAGGGTTTAAGAGTATTTTTGTTGACCATAGCTACTTAAAAACCTGTGAATGTGGAAGCCTAAATCTTCCAGGATTCCCAAATAGTGAAATTAAAGATTCATGCCCTTTTTAAATAATGAAAAAAATCATCTCAGCTTAAGAGATTGTCTGTCATTTTTTTCTTCTTCTTCTCCTCCTTTTCGTACACTTTGTTCTCCAACCAACATTGCGACTCGTGTTGCTGCACTGACCCAGTTTCCACTTGGAAAGCAATGGAGTCCACCTCCATCTGAAAATATGATGAAGATGACACAGCGTGTTTGAAGTGTCTCAGGCCCGAGAGTCATGTGACTGTCAACACATCAACAACCCTGTCAGTCTTCCTATAGCGGCAGGTTATTAAAAAAAAAAAAAAAGAGGTCTGTGTAACATTTTGTACCAAAAAACAGAAAAACAATAAGAGAGAGGAGGCGAGAAAACAAAAGGGGGGAGATGAGGTTTAAACCGAAGGAGAAATAGGCCAAAATAAATTGAGGAAAAGTGCAGAGAAAGGTGGAGGCAGCACTGAAAGAATAAATTGAGTGAGATTGGTTGAGTGTTTGTGGTGCTGGGGGGGGATGCCAGCTGGGGAGGAAGAAAGCGAAAAGCACAAGACAGGGAGGAAGGACAGACAGAAAAAGATGGCAGAGGTAATAAAAGAGGAGAGGAGGGTCGGAGGAAAAGAGGAGAAAGCAGAGAAGAGCGAGATAAAAGTGACAGAGCTGAAGGAAAAAAATGGAGGGGGGGCGTTTGGTGGAGAGAAGTTAGATGTCAAGATGAAAGGGGAAGGAATTGTGGGTAGGCTTGTTGAAATAGGAGCAGAGAGAATAAAAAGCCGAGGAGGAGGAGGGTAAGAAGAGGGGCTGACAGGGAGGTGGCAGATGCTGCTGAGGGAGGTTAGATGTGAGCAGAGTCAAACTGTGCAGCCTGAACTTAATGTACACATCTATTAACACCACATCTCCTTCATGTCCGCACTTCATCGCACGCAGTCACCTTTAGAAACAGAGATGTGAAGACTTAATGTACCAGCAGACACTCGTCTTATTGTCAGCAGACGTTACACGTGTTGCAAAGTTAGACATAT
>JAPZDZ010000003.1:22596918-22610877 GCA_029783805.1 Acanthurus tennentii | reverse complement strand
GCTAGCAAAATGAGCTGTAGCTCAGAGCTTTGACGTTGGAAGTCAGCTAACGCTATATCAAGCTAGTAACAATGCAACCAAGCTAGGTTAGCAAACAATAAAAAGTATTTTTTCACAACCTTATACTTAACATTGTCTTGGACATAACATTATTCTCTCATTCAGTTTATTGAAATGTAGCTAAGTAACTAGTGAAGCTTATGTCATTTATAAAACTAATTTCTGACAGGTTGTTCAGTGTATTGTCACGTCTGCAAGTCAATAGCTAATCAGTTATTTATATTGTAGTGAAACTAGCTATCATCAGATGTAATGAGAGGATCAAAAGCACCACTGAAAAGTATGAAAAGACTTCTAAGGAACTTGATGAAAAGGTGAGGTTGCATTACAGTTTGATTCTTTAACTTTATTAGTCACTAATGTATTACTCTAGCCTACATTTTGTGTCTAAAGGAGCAATCATGAATAATCAAAATCATTGGTTGTCTGACACATAATCATACCTTTCTGTACTATATACTTTAATGGAAATTACACTTTTTAACGGTTTGTAATATATTTTGATTTTTTAATCAGTTTTAATAGGTTTCATGAATATTAAGAGATTATTTTGGCAGGTTTTACCAATGCCAGCACGTCTCAGTGTGAGCTTGTGTGAATGGGTGGTGAATGTAATTGTTGTCTGCTTGGTGGTACTGATGATTTATAATCCAAGAGCCTGATATTTGTGCAATCAAATATTCATTTGGATTATAGTATATCATGTTTGATTTTGAACTGCACTTATAGACAGTGTTCATCCAAAGTTCTTGCATGAGAAACAGTAACATTATTTCTTAGGTTTTGGTTAAATTTTGCTATTTTTTTCTGTGGTGTCAAAAGGGAAAAGAATCAGTTTACTGCTCATTTCATCCAGAAAACCTTACTTACACTGTTGTACAACATTAAAAAAAGAACAATAACAGAAGCCTAATATTTGCTTTACTTTGGGGCAGTATACAATATCTATGGCATTGATACATGAGGTAAATAAGTGTATATTGGCCTATTGATCAGCTGATCTGCTTTATGATTGAAAACACTTAATCTCTCCCATTCATTTCATCAACAGTGTAAATTGCAAGTGCCACTGTAGAATCAATGGGTAATTTCCACCGGATAACATTAGGGAAACCTTTTAGCATGTGTGAGATATGATGTCAAAGACAGGCTCATTGACCTCCCAGAAATATTGCTAACTTCTTCCAATGATCGTAAAAGTGGACATCTGATCAAAAGAGCGCTAGGTCTAATTAGAAAGGTTGCTGAATTGAACAACATGCCCGTCTGAATACTTTCTGAAAACACAAAACATGGAAGCCATTTCTGACCCTTTAGAACAGAATATTTAAACTGTTTGGACACACCCCACATATACAGTTATGCATGGTTTATTTACAGCACCATGTGATTACAACTCTCATGATGCAACGACTTACAGTTTATGGAAGCTGTCTCAAGATGATTGGTGTTTAGAAAACTTTAATGTTGATTGTATTGGCTGAAAACACAGTGCACTCCTAAACTACCATATATGAAACAATAAACTCACATCTTTCCTGACAGCTTAAATAACAGACTGAAAGTTCTACTGAGTGTACTGCCTAAGGCATCTCGGTGAATTTACTTTCTCACATAATTTTTGCAGTTTTCTTTTCTTAGGGTGTATCTTGTAACCACACGGGATAATGACACGTGAGGAACTGAACTGGAAAAGTTAGGAAGACACAGGAACCCAGACACCCACCTTTTGTAGTCAGTGAAAAACTAACACATCAGTCTTATACACACACTGATTGTGGTTGTTGTAGGATTGTTTAAGAATGTCCTTGTATCTTTCACATGTAAAGCTTCAGTAATGTCTGCATGTCTATCAGCAGATTGTGTGTCTTAACTGCCCACTCAACTATGTGTGCTCCAGGCTCAGCAGTTGTCTGTGGTGAGGCTGCAGCATGATCTGATGAAGAGATGTGAAGACCAGATGTTCAAGCAAATTGAGGAGCTGCTCTCCCTGCAGAGCCACCTCAGGGAGCATTTAGTGGGTGGAAGCCTGAATCAATATTTACATCTCACTTCATGTTGGTTATGTGCAATATGAATACCTGGTCAGCCTCTATAGTCTAAGATATGTACATGTTTAATCTATTTGGAATATAAATTCTCTAATCCGTCAACCTTTTTTAATAGCTTCTGTTGTTTTTCACTCCAGCTGTGCTGTATTTGCTGCATTACAGAGCTGACATGTATTTTGTACTGTCCACCATGAACAAACTGTTAATTTTTTTCTGGCCCAGTGAAATGTGAAAAGTACCACACTTCTTCAAACACTGAACACTCTCAAGTTCAATCGGATGAATTTGTGAGGATTGTATCGTTAGTATCCCTAAAAACAGAAGTGGTAATAAAAGGCTGCTGTAGCATAACAAACAGCTGTGTTAGTATTATTATGAGAAGATTTCCTTTTTATCCATCTTTTCATACCAGGGTAAGATAAAGAGGGAGTTGAAAGAAGAAGAGGCAAACTTCCTCCAAGAAATCTCAAGATTCAACAGTGACTTCAGTCTTCATGGGAACAGAGAGGCAGTGTTTGAGAGCCAAACATACACTGAGATCCTGGACCTGGAGAAAGAGGTGGAATCATTAAACAAAGGTCATAAAAGACAGAAGTTATGTAATGCAGAGGAGGTTCTGACTGCTCATTTCAAAATGATTTATTTCTTGGTTTATTGTTTTGTATGTATTGATGAATTATTAAGATGGTTGTCAGTGACAGAGAAGCCAGTAGAAATCAGTCACTCGATTCATAACTAAATTAAGTTAAAATGTAAAGAGTGTATGACTAATACAAATATGTTGGTTGGATAAAAGGACTTCTTTGCTTTGTGTATTCACAAGCAGCCTACAGAGTTTTAAGCAGGTGAAATTCCAGAGGTGGAAAGTCCTATATTTCACAATTGTATTTAAATTCCATGCAGCTCACACTCAAGCACATCTGATCTCTACAACACTATTAAGACTCTAGTTGTGAACATACTAGCATTCATTTGTTTGGCAAAATGATCAGCAGTAAAAGTTTTGACAACATGTTTCTCACCAGAGCAAAAGTGAATAAGATGGGTAGATATTTTTTTCTTTTTGTAGACATATGAAAGTCATGCATTGAGTGGGTGAACTGTATTTAACTTATTCATTGCATTTAACCAACAAATATTCATCTTATTTCTTCAAAAAAGGTTGTAGCAGCGAATATTTTGGGAATAATATTTCACAATATATTGTTTTTCCAAAGCCTAATAGCTTTTAATGACAAATTATACTTTGATGTGGTTTGAAGCTTTTTTAATTAGTTTCACAAGATCAAGGGTATCGCTCCCATAACAACTGAGGAGCAATGTCTTTACATTATGTATCATATCTGGGTTCAAGGGAACAGCATTTTCTGATGTTTGTACAGTTAAAGGGAATTCTAAAAGTGCCCACATTGCATTCCTTTGAAAACAGAACTTTTTTTTCATTGAGCAGTATAAATTCAACATAGTTCAACCCTCATGGTGAATTTTACTCAGTCATCCTTGAGGCCTAAGTGGGATTCGTCTTTTCTCCCTCTACAATCAGAGATGGAGCTGATGAGCTGCAGGCACAGTCACATGAGCTCCATACAGGAGGAGAAGAAGGAGCTCCTGCTCAAACTACAGTGTCTGGATAAAGTCCAGAAAGGTGAATAGCAAAAGTTCATTCTATGTTTGATAATATGAACCTAAAAGAGCACATGCAATCACTTTCCACACCACATGCAGTCCGCTGACTGCATTAGTTGTTGTTTTGCAACCCTTTCAGCACACTTTGTTTTCAACATCTTCTGTCTGACAGAATGCAAAGGGAGGGAATTAGTCATGAAAATTTAACTGCAGCAAAGTCTGCTAAATTTGGATATTTAACTGCGCTGCTAAGGGGACAGTTGACAGTATCTTGAGCCCAGATGTTGCACAACATAGGCCAATTTGAGTTTACTCGCTTCAAGAACAGAATGGAAGGCGAGTCAGTGGTTTGAAAAATGTTTTTCTTTTTTAACCCGCTTTATTCATGCACATATAGCATACAGCATACACTCTCAGCTATAAGCTATCTAATACAAATACAGGTTTAGACTTAGAAAATAGCACTGACCTTTGTGGATGTGTCGCTACAAGTGCTGTTGTGAAGATGTAGTACTATCCAGGAAGTCCAGTTTGAATAATTGATCCATAAGTTTAAAGGCTTATCAGAGGTCAAAACAGTCCACAGCAGTTCTTAACACAGTGAGACAGTTCTGTTCAGACCGACAGCAGCATTAAGCTGTCAGATCCTGTCAGTCACCTCCAGTCATTCATCCCCTATGAAGAAAGCACGAGTGTGTTGCATTGAGGACATCCAAAAGTATGTTGAGTAAACAATTGTATTGTCCAAAGTTTGTCTCAGACACCTCAACAGATATCTTTAAAACTACCTAGATTATGCATTCTGTCATGTTTAAAGGAAGTCATTCTGAGTGTGATTTATTGCTCTTGACTACAGACCTGGATTGGCAGTTTAATGAGGCTGAGGCAGTGACTGAATCTCTGAGAGCAGAGAGCCTGTTTGTCAGTCAGAAACCTCTCACTGACAGCACCTGTCTGAGGTGAGTGTCATCAGCTGTCCAGATGCCGAGGGAGGTTTATGTATTTGGACACACACAGTAGACAATACCTGATTTTCAGGCCTTGCAAACACTTTGCACACTGAATCTAATCGTTAAGAGACACAGAAGAGTAAACAGTAAATGCTGCAGGGAAATAAATGCAAATAAAGCACGCAGGAGGAAAAGCAGAAAACAAAGTGTTCCTCTAAGAAGCATTCACTTGTTTAAAACATCCCTTCCTGAGCAGCTGTGATGTGTAATTAGTTGAGCGTTTTCTGTGTTGTGTGGGCTGTCAGAGGGCTTGGTCTACAAAAGAGCAATCACTGTCTTCTCCTCACCAGGGCCGTGTGGTTTTCTATAACTGATAAAAATTCATCTCAATAGTCACGCCAATAGCCTGGGTCACTCTTGTGAAGCCAGATGCACTTAGAAAAGGATAAGAAGAGATTCACACTGTTAACGGCACAATAAGACATAGCATACTGCAGGTCCATTAGATGGAAGGTGTTATTTGCAAAGAGCAGAGCTGAATCATACTGTGAAAAGTGCTGAATAGACCAGTCGGGCCGGCTCCCGTCTGTGTTTCCTCTCTCTAGCCTGCTGGCTGGATTCCAAATCTGAAAGTGTAAATTACAGAGCATTAAGACCATTTGGCTTAATTAAGGCTTTGATCTGCAGTGTATTTCATTCAGTCAACAAGAGGAAAAAAGAAACTGCAGCTAATGTGATTGATGCAGGGCGGTTTGTAAAGGAAAATGAATGAGGGCGGAGAGTTAAGCTTTCAAACTGAATGTTAATCCAGTGACCTGCCAACAAATAAATTGACCGTGATTTCGGTTGATTTGTGTGTGTCGTGTTTTAGGCAAAAATATCTCTTATATGTAAACTGAGGCAACCCAAACATCTATAGCTTTAACTGAGTTCACATAAGTGCAATACTATATAGGATTCACATGCATACAGTAGGTTGGTACTGTATATCTGCTGAGTTAATTATATATAGTGCATACAGTTTCCATCAGATATATTTGTTTTTACAGCGGTAAGAAGCAACTGTTTCACAAAATAACAGAGAACCACTTAACAAACAAGTCTTTAATAAGAAGTAGCTACCTTTCTTATTTTGGAGAAATTAGATATTTAAAGACGTCTGATGTGCATTGAAAGTGTGGAAATCCTGTTTTTGATTAAACTGTGAAATATATTATATATTTTAGCTGTGCAGTATCTTTACACGTCAGATCCGCTCTGTTTGGTTTACCTCTTTAGTTCTGACAATGCCGGAACGTTTTATTCATTTTACTGTCCCACTGTAGTGTCTCATTAAAACGTTTCAATGAAGCATATGCATCAGTTATGCTTGCTCTATAATGTATTCCTTTTTTTTAAATGTCACCAATCTGTGTCTGTGAAAAAAGCAGCTTGCTGAATCTTTTTTTCCCTGAAAATAATTAGAATTTAGTCAAACATCAAGTCTGCCGTAAAAATGTACACATTTTAATTTTCACCTTCGATAATAATGCTACAGTAGCTGTCAATGGGTGAAGCTTTAAAAAGCAATTTTATTTCCCAACTAATATATAGACTGACAAAACTGTAATAAAAAAATTAGCACTAAGTCTGCTTGTATAGACACTCAGTTCTTATCATCTTAAAATCAGGCTTCTAAAAATTACAGACGTCTCTGTAAAGTGTGTGCTCATCCCAGTAGAATATAAACCAGTTGTAGGCCATGAATTGAGTAACTCCTCTATTGAAATATGACCGGTAGGAGCCACCTTGTTTCTTTACAAAGAGACTCGCTTTATTTAATTAAAATGAAGATCAATAGTGTTCCAAGAAGGAAGGGTCATTGTTATTGCTGATGCCACTACTTTGGATAATGTCAGCTCTACAGTACTATGGATGAGAAGTGATTAACAAACCTATGTAGAAAATGATTTTTCATTTTAAAATGTAATTTTTAACCTTTTTTTTTAAAATGAAACTCACGTAAGACACATTTTCAGCCCACATTATCAGGATGAGGCACAAAATCGGCACAAATCCCTCGCCTTTACTTCCATCTGTCTGTTTTGCTCATCCTTGTTTATCTCTGTCTTTTAGCCCTTCTTTATGTCCTCCTCTTGCCTTTCCTAAGCCCCTCATCCTCTCCCAGTGTTGCCTTTAATCATGTATGTGGGTAGCATGTCCTGTTCATCCATCAACCTCATTAAACATACCAGGCCCTTCATTACCCTCGGGCTTATTAGCCTCAGGAAGTGCTGAGGATGTTGCTTTGGGAGAGAGAGGCCTCTTCTCAGTCATTCCTCTGATCATCCATTCTGAACTGAAGCCATCAATCCTGTCTTCGGCCGCTACAGCGTCTCTTTAAAACGCATATTTAACTCTCTGCTCATTGATTGTTGGAAATTGAATGCACGTCAATTTGAATGAGTGCTACAGTCATTTAAAAAGTGTTCAGTGTGCAAAACAGTGGGGCTGCTGTTGTAGACCGTTCACTGTTAGACAATAGAAAGATACCTGAAATATTCAGTCGCTGTGCTCGGGATTGATGATTTAGTAGTTGTACAAATTTCCTTCATCGATATATTACAGCCTAATTATCTGTGAAGGTTCACCAGAGCATTACATGACAGAAACCTGGTATTAAACTGCAGAAACCACTGATTGTTTGGCTGTTTGAAGCAACATTATACGGTTTAAAAAAACATTATAAGCGCCTTGAATCTGATTTCTGAGTTCCACAGAGAAGTGTAAAGTTAAAACACTATTGTTTGATTTCAGACTGTGAAAATGTGATTTCAGCTCAGTTGTTTTGTTGTTTCATTACTTCCAATAAAAGAAAGGCAGAGGTAGCCCATCCCAGGTTCCTGTGGAGCTCAGTACTCACCCTTCAAACACCTGCCATGACTTTTAAATCACAAGCAAAGCATCGAGTTTTATGATCAAGATGCACACAGAACTGAATAATATAACTGATTTAATTACAGTTGGACATATTTACTTTGCTGTGTTTTTTTGTTTATAAAGCAAAACAATGAGTATTGATTTGGTCAGACAGACTGATGGACATATAGATCAGTATAAGTATATTAAAGACTCTTTTCTGCAGCAGCTTCACCGAGGTATCACAGAAGTCACAGTCAGTGCATGTAAATCATTCAGATAATTGCATGGTGAACACTGGAGCTGACCACAGTGTCATGGTCGTATTGAAACTGATATTACACTTAAAATAATCAAAATCACAGATCTGAGTTCACATCAGTTCATTTAAATGCGCTGCAGTGATTCATCAGTGACTATTGAAGCCGTCTGTGAGCAACTTGAAGAGGCACTTCACAGTTTGTACCCAAAGCATCGTTTTAATTAATGCATCCATCAAGCATCAGTCTCTCCTCGTTTTGATTTTTTCTACATACCTGAAAGCTACCAACTGGCCTTTTAGATCTGCTCCAGTTGGATGATTTTAATATAAGAGGCAATTTTAAACTTAATTCACTGCTGTCAGTTTACTCTTCGCTTTGCAAGTTGCCCCTTGAGGCCGTGTGTATACCCCAACCTCTCTGTGCTGAAAGCCCCCTGAGGACAACATGATCAGATACAGAACAGTGTTTGAAAAGAGAAAAAAAAATATTTTAAAACCTTTTGCACAGAGCAGGATTACTTTTCAAACTGTACAGTTACTTTTATCCTGCACAGAAGTTTCTTCAGTCGGGTTTCTTTACTGTTTGGATTCGGCAGCTGCATTTCAAAGTTTACATAATAACAGAAGAGATGGAAAGCAGCATGTCTGAGAGAAAATCCTCATATCAGGTTTCCTCTAAACATCACAAAGGATCTCTTTTAACCAAGATTTCGGGATTTAACTGAACTGTCAACCAACCTGTAAACATTACCTTTGTTTAAAACTGTAATATCTTCACAAAACTATTACACTTATTCAGATTATTACCACTAATGAAGTTGTTTTTGTGCATGCATGCATCCAGAAACTGTGAGTTTTGTGTTGCAAACTTACAACAAATCACACTGAACCTCCGTTTAAACAAATAAAGTCTGTTTAAACACAGCAATGAACCCAGATCTGTAAGAGTTGTGATGGGTTGTGTTTGAGGTTTCTGAGTCACAGTCAGAATGAACACAAATGAAAAAAATAGCTTTTATTTTAATGCAGTTGTTTTGTTTTCATCTGTTTCCTCAGTATTAAAACAGTCAAGTATAGTGATTCAAAGCACAAAAACATCAATAGGTTCAACTCAATATGCTGAAGCTTCTCTTTATAAGTTGCACCTTTTATATATATTTTTTGTTCCTTTATTTCTTCACTTTTTCAGTTACTGACATGAGTTTCGTTTGTTTACCAGACTGAGGAAGGAGCTGGAGATGCACAAAGAAGAAGAGCTCGAGCTCAAGAAAGAGGCGCTCCGCTCAGAAATACACTTCCTGAAGTCTGTAAGTTCTGTTATGAACGAGGCTAATAAAACTATTTCAGACAAAGTTATTCTCATCCTATCAGAATCAGACAGGATTATTTGCATGTCAGACCAGGGCACGAAAACATGATGTCATGGACATCCAGGAAGTGGTCAGCAGCAGTGATGATGTCATGGTCACTGTCAAAAATGGTGACCACAGTTTTTCTGTATCTCAGGACAAAGTGGGAATCTGAGGACCCTGAATCACTGCACGAAGGCTGACGTTCTTCTTTTTTTTTCATGCACTGTTGATGTGCTGTTTCCAAAAACTTACCAGTCACTCCCCCTAATGTCTTTCATATATAACAAAGGTGTAGCAATTTAAAAAGAGTTTCGATGGGGAAAGGAAGTTCAAACTCCTTCATATTCTTTGTTGGCTTTCATTTGGGAAGTGAGCAGCAGTGACGAGGCACAAAAGGGTTCGTTGGTTCACTTATTGTCTCTTCTGTTACAAAAAAAAACAAAAAACATGCTGATGAATAGACAGAGAAGAAAGAAGACAGGAAGGGACAAATGCAGCCAGATTATAAACTCTGTCCTCTAATATTTACTTTGAAAGTGACGTGCAAAGAGCAAAATCCATCCTGTGAGTCACAACACAGACGCTGGTGTTGACACTTGTTAGTGCGACATTTGTTACTGGAACCTGAATAAAACAATATTTTTTAAAATTGCTATGTGCTTCAAATGAAATATTTTGTTGTTTTCTTTTCTCCATCTTTTATTCTAAAACCCAAAATATTATGAAGGTCTCTTTCTGTAACTTGTCATTTTATTGAGACACGTTGTTTATTGTTAAGATGAATTGGCACAAAGGTAACAAGTTTACACAAATGCAGGCTGAACAGTCTGAGTCGTGTTTTTATTGCTGCCTCATGAAGGAGGCATACAACTGATTCAATACTGCCCTCTAGTGTACATAGAGTAACATTGTTATAATAGGAGTTAAGCAGAATTTTAGACACAGATTTGGCATTAAACAACATTTAAACAAGGAAGTTGAATAAATTGCTTTTAGTATTGTAAAGGACTTACAGTATTTAATCTCTAGTTAATTTTGATTCATCATCAACACTGAATTTAAACAGTTTTTTAAATAAATACTGCAAGTACAGGCAAAACACTCATTAATTTTCTCTCTTTTTATTTATCTTTGATTGTGGCTGCAGGGATTCTGATCATTAAGGTGTTTTTAGGGGTTCAGGTTAGTGTTCATCCAAAAAACTGTTGTGTTTAATCCTTCAAACTGCCACAAACTCAGCTGTGCACAATTGTCAAAACAGCCTCCTGTTTTCATTCCGTTGAAATGTGGGTCAGTCACCTGCAAGAAATATTACAGGAAAAGGGGTTTTCCTTGTCTGTGGCCACCTATGGGGAAATATTTGACATTATAATTGACCGCTGTTATCCTTCAGTCTGCAGACAGTATTTCTGTAATTGATGATCAGACAGCCGGTTGGTACAAACACCAGAGGGTCAATCTGCAGGTCTTTTTCTCTCAGATCAGAGAGCCTCCTAATATAATAAAGCTGGATGTCAGTGGCTCCTTAATGAGATCCTGCAGACTCATTTTGACTTTTTAACCTTGACCTCTGTGAACTACGTTTGCATGTGTTAACGGAAACTGAGAGCAGACTGAACGGAGGACAAAGTGGCCTGTTTGCCGGAGTGGTTAACCTCGTTTTAACAGCTCTTCTTGTGCTGAACCATCAAGAGCTTCAACAATGAGGGAGTGTTTATAAAATCCTTTGATGAGAAACCAGCTGTTTATCTGCAGGGAAACATCTCCTCTAGTTGATAGATGTCCTCTCAGAGTATTAGATTTCAGCTGCTGCTAAAGTGATACAGTTGTTTTTTTCCCTGCACAGGTCTAATTTTAACACCTATAAGAGAACATCGGGGGATTTACTTGGATATTGAAAATGCTGCTCTTGGGTGTGATGTTATTTTTCAGAAGAAATACCCAATTTACTCTTCATTTGTCAGCTAAAGCTCTTTCTTCTAACTTAACAATTGTGTTTCTCTGTATTTGGTGGAATCAGTCTTTGCAAGGAGATCAAAACCTCTGGAGTTATTTTTAAAGGAAACACTTCCTGTACTCAGCATCCTGAAGTGACCCTCACAGGATCTTTTGACACAGAAAACAACACAGCCTTTTGTTTGGCTCCACCTTCTGGCAAAATATTACATTTTTTACCCCCCACTTTTGGCAAAGACCTGAAAATAGCAAATATTTTACACCACAACAGTTTATTTTTTCATGTGTGAGGATCTAACACAGCTGTGAGCATGGGTGCAGCATGCAACAGAGAGTGGAACTGCTATGACTGTTTCATTAGATCAAAAGTAGACACTGCTGCAAATGCACTGCTCACTTTATCTGACAGCAGCTGGAAAATGTAAAGCTGCATGAGAACTGCAGGTACCAGCACACAAATGCAAACAAAGAGGAGCATTCATGTTCTGGAAAACTTTTATTCTTGAGTTTTCAGGTCTTTTTGAGTTCAACTTGCAAAAACTCCTACACTTTACAACATTCAGGATGTGGTTGATGTAGTTTCCACACTCGTTTTTACATCATGGTCATCCACATACAAGACAGGCGTGCTGTGCCTCTCCCTCAACGCCGTCAACCTTCAGCTCACTGATTAAATCTTGAATGATGGCGATCTGCAGGATGCTCCTGCTCTTGGATGCCAGGCAGTCCTGATCTTTAGAAAAATAGGCCGTCTTCACTCCCGACACTTGAAGAATTGCTCCTGCAAATGGAGAGCAGGAAAGTTTAGTTCCAAAACTTTAACAGAAAAGTTAAACTTCACAACTTAACATCCTCCATAAAACACCACTGTAGTAATATATAACCTTCATGTCCTCGAACAGACAGTTTAAGACATAAAAAAAGGAATAAAACAAAACTGCAGTGAAGGAATCAAAAGTTTATTTTAAAGAGATTTGGGCTTTTAAATCTACTTCCTGCTTTGAACTTAACAATCAGCTGAAAGTAATAAAATGCAACTTTGACTAAGTTCATAAAACACAGTCTCACCGTTGCAAACAGCCAGCTTGTTTCCTCCGATGTAGTGAGTGCTCCATTTATATCCCGTCCGCTCACTGCATTCCTCGTACAAACGACTCCTCCTCAAAAAGCCGAAGTCGTAACCCTGCGACAGACGACACAAGTTATATCACTCAGTCTTTTTACTCTTTTATGCAGAACTCTCCTGAAAAACTGGTCTTACTTATTTATAAATGTATGTAAAATTGCATAGTTTTTACCTACAGGTGCTGTTTGCATTGTTGCAGAGAACTTATTGAACCCCTCTTTCACCCATAGCTTAATTACATGTATTTTAACAACACAGAAGTAACCGGTTATTTTACTACGCTGCTCTAAACACAAGCTGATTGTATGTTAGGGATTTTTTTCTTTGATAAAATATCAGTTCTGGTCAAATTTTGGAGCATTTTAGCTTCACACACGTCTGCGACTGTAAAAAATGGGAGCTTATGTGCTTCTTCAACAAAACCTCCACCTCAAAGTTAAAAAAAAAAAAATTCTGACATGCTTAAATAGCAGATGTACGTTGCATCTCTGTGAAAAAAACAAAAACAACAAATAACAAACCCTATCCAGACTGAGTCCTTGCTTTAGGACAAACAGCACCCCTCTGCTGGTGGCCACAGTCTGAACACATGCTGCTATGTACACACAACATAAACAGCTCAGGTACGTTGCCACCTGGTGTTATGCTGCATACAGATTTAAGTCCACAGATCTCTACATGTTTAACATATATGATAAGCTTTAAATTAGATGCCTCAGAGTGGATCATCAGGCCTGGGAGGCTCAACACAGAGGAAATGCTAATAGATGCAAAATGCGTTTATCATCTGTTTTAGTTTGTGGGTCGTGGTTCATTTCCTGTAATAATCCTCACAATATTCTCACAGCATTCAGACGATTTAAAATCAGGGAATAAATGTGCACCTGCTGATATCCTGATCATACTGATGCTGTGCTGTGAACTGACATTGAACTTCGAACTGTGTCCATGTGTGCATCACTTACATCATTGCACAGAGGTTTGCAGTAGCGCTTGTTGGCCACCGTCACACATGCCAACCCTCCATTTCTGGGAATTTCTGCATCAGGACATTGCCTTGGCTCAGCACCTTGGCATGCTATAAATCAAGTAATATTTAACTGATAAATATATATTTGGAGCGCAAATACTTTTTTTGTGTCTCTACTGCCATCTGCAGCCCCTCTGAGTCCAACGTGGTGCTGACTCTTTTGTTAAAAGCCTGAGAAACCAGAAGTGAATTCTATGAATTTATAACGTGTCTGCTCAAACTGAACCTCCTTTATTAAGTAAATTCCAGGCTTACTTTTAAAAAAAACACTTCAGCAATTACTACATGCAAGAGTTCATCGGCAGAAATTACATCACAACATTCAGTCTGAATCAGTGGTGAGAGATCTTCAGTGGTAATTATCGGTAATTACTCTGCTTGCCAGGCAGAGCTCATTTATTGCAGTGTTAGACTTGAAGTGCCCTGACGAATATGACAAATGTGGTGAAACCTGCTGCTCTCCACGAGCTCTGACACTCTGAATGAGTCCTGTAGTCAGTGCTGTCTACCTAAGGCTTTATCCTCTCTTTTTTAACTTATATGTCATTATATCATTAGTATTACATAAACCTTCTGGATCACTAAAATCCAAAGTGCAGAGCTGAGTGGGATCCTCACTTCCTCTCGGCTCTTTATGGCGATATCAGC
>JAPZDZ010000003.1:22331892-22343584 GCA_029783805.1 Acanthurus tennentii | reverse complement strand
CATCTAACCTCCGGCCCTCCCATTGAGCGAACCAGAGTGATCTGGCCCTCCATAGAAAAAGTTTGGGGACCACTGTTTTAGATGGATAAAATGTAGATGGACAAAGTTTGTGTTTTTGTTTTAAAGACCTTAGTTTGTTCCAGATATCAAATTCCCATTGTAGTGAACGCTGCTCTTCAGTTCCATTTTAAAATGCAACACGATACTTAGAGGCAGCATGAATGCAGACGAAGTCAATAAAACATGTGAAACGAACTGAAATTATTTATATTATTGAGTTTTTTCTTTACGTACACTAGAAAAGAGTCTGCAGAAGAAGAAGAAAAAGAAAGAAAGTGGACTATGTGAGTTTTAAATCAGTCTGCCCTCGGGCTGTTCTGCTTCTGCTCTGCAGCACTCGAAGCAAACTGATAAGATTTATACCCCCCCGAGTAGATTGCACTGTTCATGCCATGTGAGTCATTCCTTTCATGCCACATCATGCCTGTCACACAACAGGCCACGATGCATCACAGCAGCCCCTCAAACATGCTGCGGGTGACCGGAGTCCTGCAGCTGATTAGGACGTCGTGACGGAGCGAGAAAATACAAAGACAAAGACAGGAAGTGCTGCAGGCTGACTGGAGAGTCCGTCAGCGGTGAGAGGTCAGCGGCAAAAAATGTTCTATTGATCCACTCCCATCCACTGAAGACTTACTTTTCACATTAGCTGCACATGTGTGTGTGTGCTCAACATCAAAACAACACACACACTGTGGAGGGTGACACGAGGGAGTGATTGGACATGAAGAAATAAAGCCACAGGCAAACAGAGGCACTTGTGTGAGGGATACGAGGAGACTGACAAGCAGAAAACAAGATGATGTTTTATCAGTCAGAAGATGTTCTGCCACCAGCAGACAGCAGAGAAGCAAAGCCTCAAAGCTTCGGAGAAATTTCACAATTACTGAGTAGGTTTTTTTTTTATTGCTCTGTCTATTTGTTGTAGTTTAAAAGAAAAACCATAAGGTTTTAACAGCTCTCTCTCTCTCTCTCTATATATATATATATATATATATATATATATAATTTTTTTTTTTTTCTCCATCATGAAGCCGGAGTCTGGGCAGGCTGATAAAAATGGATTGTGTCTCCAGAGTCCAGCCTGTGTGCTCTGTCTCAGGGGCTGGAAACCCTCTGGGGGATTTTTTTTTTTTTTTGCTTTCACAGGTTATATGAACGGATCAGAAAGTAGACGTAGAATTGCCTGAAAAACACCAACTACCAATCTACAATATACTCTTAATGAAGTTCTGTCTGTTCTGTCCGCCATAATCATTGTGCAGAAAATTTTGCCTCACAAGTGCAGCGGTATTTCATTATTACGTTTTTAAAAGATTTCAACACTTGAGCAGTTTCTAAGTTAGCACCGAAATGAGATTATTTAAAGGCCTGTTATCTCCACTAGACAAGCCAGCGCACTGGTTGACATTAATTTGCAATTTATGTACTTTGTGGTGGTTAAGAAAGAGCAAGCAGGACTGTGTTGGCCTGAAATAAGATTTAATATTCAGGTGAGAGCATGTCGTGAAATAATATCGACAGCCTTTGCTTGAGGAGCCATTGTGTCGGCTCTCGGCACCGGTGTGGGACTGGCATGAAATCCCCAAATCACCAGAGAAAAGAAACTCTGAAGTACAGCAGAATTTGGCACGGAGCTTCTGGTCATGGAATTAGAGCAAACAGTAGCAGGTCAGGCCCCTGACGTGCCTGCCTGCCTGCCCGCCTGGGGGGGAACATTTCCACATTTCCACATTTTTACATTGTGATTTTGCCCCGGCACAGGGACAGAAGTTACTGCGTTTACCCCGGAGGTGTTCCAAAGACGGCTTGTTGGTTTGCATCAGTGAAAAACGGAGGGTTTGACTCTCTGCAAGACACCTCACCTTCTTTCTTCATCCCGACTAACATGCTGAAATTATTGTAACCAAAGTAGAGCATGACATGGGAGCGGATTTTCACTCCTGTCCCGTCCCACTCCCAGAGAAAAAATCCTGTCCCGTCTCAATCCCGTAGAATGACTCCCACTCCCATCCCGCTCCCAATCAAAATTACTCCCACTCCTGTCCCGCTCCCGTTTGAATAAAGCCAAACATGTTGAAAAAAAGTTGCATTTTTTATTTTAGGTACAAGTGCAGTGCATATAAAGGCATTACCTTTAAGTTTCACATGCCTGACATTCATACATCCGACTTCCCAACAAGATCTCTAAGCTTCAGCGACGGATCATTGTTTTTAACTTTGTGCTGTAGCTCTACTTTTGACGCATCGTCTCCCTCCATGATGTTTTGTTACGTGTGTCGCTGGCAGTCAACACTCTGAGTCGCTTTTCACTTCCGGAGGTGACAGGAAGTCAAACCACTGTTGTAGTTCTTTTGTGTTGCTAGCGCGGTCAAAAGAGTGTTGGCTCTCACTGAAAGATGACTACAAAAATGGACGCATCTGTTCATCCGGTTGTTTAACACGGCTGAAAATGATCATCTATTAATGTTGTTCCCACTGCTCACACCTGCCCACTCCCGTTGCTTTTCTTCCCGTCCCATCCGGATCACGGGATTAATTAAAAAATGACTCCCATCCCGTGGGAATCACGTGACCCACGGGAATTCCCAAAAAATGTCATCCTCTAAACCAAAGTTTAGATATGTAATTATTATTTTGTGTATAAAGAATCATCAGATGCTCATGCTTTCCCCTTTGGCTGTGAAGCAACAAAGAAACATTAACACGTAGATGGATGGAGGGTAAGAAATGAACTGCCAACAATCTAGATGAACCACAGCGGCTTCTTGAACTTGAAGTACTTGAACTTGAAGTGACCATATATGAAGACAATAAAAAACTATATCTCTCTGCGGTATTACAAAGGTATTCCAGACATAGGGTTGCCAGCCGTCCCTTAAAAACGGAACAGTCCCATAATTGGAATCAAAAGTACGGGTCTCATAATAATACGGGACGCACTTCATCCCATATTCTCGTGAGAATCAACAGAAGTCTGTAAAATGTCAATGGAATTAATGAATTATGGGTCGCTTTGTATCGGATGTTACGTCAAATTTATCTCCCGCCTCTCCTGCTCTGTGACCAATGAGCTGACAGCACCCTGACAAACGAGTATGACGACACAGAGTCCGACTCATCTCATTGGTCCAGCTACTGTCGCTTGCGAAAAAATACCGGTACAACACAACTGGGGTTGCCAACCGCCCCTTAAAAAACGGAATCGTCCCGTATTTGGAAACAAAAGTACGGGTCCAATATTTTTATTTCTAGGAGTTGGAAACCCTATCCAGCCAATACTGTTTCTGCCCTGTTGGAGAACTTGTCCATCTTCCTGAAGGTCTGGGTTCATGCAGTGAGTTATAAAGCTGATTTATCTTCATCCCTCACAACCTGAATTTAAACAAAACCCACATACCATCAGTGAGTGCATCATGGAGAACTTGGTGATGAAATCAGCTTCTGCTGAGCCTGATGGTGTGAATCCATCTCTCTCCTGCGACTCCTCTGCTTGATTATTCTCAGCAGCAACGCAACAGAACCAATTTAATGTGGTGACTCGGATGTGTATGTGGCTGAGAGTGTGTGTCCATGTCTGAAAGACAGGAAGAGCATGAAAGCACTTTGAACAACAGTTACAACAGGACTACACACACACACTCTCACAGGCCAGGGTAAAGTGCCAAGCCTGCTCAAAATGTCCAGCAGTAATGGGGCTTCTCAGCCCAGCTGAATCACTCAGTCACACTCTCTGTTGGGAAATTGATTCTCCTGAGGTTCCCTTTCAATTTGTGTGTATATGTGAGAGAGGGAGACAGACTATCTATCTGTCTATCCATCTGTCTGTCTGCGTGTCTGCCTATTTATTTATTTAGTGAGCCAGACCTGCATCCTGTTTTGCAGGTTTGCAGGTAAAAACACACGTTTGGTCAGTTTGACAGTTGGATCATGTTAAACACAGGAAAGCCTCACTGACAGTCAGTGATGGCATCTTTTTACTCTGACCATGAATCACTGACCGGCTCTAATCAATCCCTTTTTGGCCTCACCAAACCAAACCTTGACAGTAGAAATGTCAAGAAGGTTTTTTAACACTGATTTGAAAAGGTTTCGGACGGAACTGACGATGCTGACGTCTCACTGACGTGGAGAAAAAAATAACCTGATAATTTACTCTGAAGTTCATCGAGCTCCATTTGAAAAACCAGCTTATAAAAATCCAAGGCCGTTTAAAACCATTAAGCAGTTTTTAAATGGAAATAAGAGTTTGCTAGCTTTCACCGCTGCATGTCACGCGAGTTCACCTCTTATCAGGCAGACAAAGCGATGTGGAAAAAAAAAAAAGTCCTTCAACACCACAGAGAAAGTTCAAAGCCATCCTCTCTGTGTTTTAATCTTCTTCTGTAGAGAACACAAGTGACTGCATGTGCTCGAGGCAGTGAAACACCACTTTGGCTAAACGGCATTCACCACAGTAGCCAATGCAGAGTACCTGGTGATGGAGAGAGTGGGCTGCCACTATAAATACAGAGCTGTCTGATTCACAGAGCCTACATGGCTCCTCTCATTCATCATCTATTGTTCTTCAACTCCCACAAGAGAGGCAGCTGAAAGAGGAAAGGAGGAGTGTGTGAATAAGAGGAGAAAGACAGGCTCAGCACAAATGAAACGGGTGGTATTTGTCTGTTTGTGTGTGTGATGATGGTCAGGAGTGTGTGTGTGTGACAATGGTGTGTGAGGTTTCAGAAAACAAACATCCACTCATTTTCTTTCAACCATGATGCTTTGCTTTATTTTGATTGAGTCTTTTGGATTTATTTTCCTCCTTTTTTTTAAAAAAATGGAAATTGTCTCAGCGATGTGGACATTGTTTGTGTTTTGAGGAGCAGTGCATGCTGGGAAAACTGCATCAGTGTTTCCACTGGACAATAAAATGAGCAATCGTGTTATATCAAGAACAGAATGAGGCATTATTCCCAGAATGCAACATTTATAGGTCCCTTCCCTCCATTCTATCACGGTGACAATTTATTTCAGTGCTTCTCTCACACATACGTTCCTGTTAACAAATGTGTGTGTGTGTGTGTGTGTGTGTGTGTGTGTGTGGTTCCTGAGCCGTGTGTGTTTTGTGTGAAAGAGGGGGAGTCCAGGGTAAGAAAATGAGAAACAAACCATAAAGCGGTGAGAAGCAGTGAAGCTCTCTCCGCCCCCCTGCTGAGCTGACAGACAGAGACAGTTTTAACCCTCCCTCACTCAAATATCTGCCCAACAAATCTGATGCCTCTCGCTCTGTTTTGTGAAGGATTATTAACAGAAGCGACGACAACATGGAGGTTTGCTCTGTTACAAACCGGAGGAAAGGGGAGCTGCTCGCTTGTTTTTTTAACCTGCACTGCAGCTCAGACTGGAGGGGATAAATCTCTCAGGTACTTCACCCTTTCAAACATCACACTGGACTTCTGTCTTCTGTCTTTGGATGAAAACCTTGAAAATATGGAATCATATGGAATCATTTTGCTTTGACATGTTTGAGTGCTTGTGGAAATTCTGATCCCTCATGTGTAAGTTTAGAGAGTGTGCAGGTCGATGATATCTCAGGCCCTCACAAGGTCAAATCAGGAACATAAGAAGACACTAAATGATGAGCTGAACTTGGGCTTTAAAAACGTAAATGTTACTTTACTTTGATTAAATTCATATGGGGATAAAATTCCCATCAACATCCACAAAAACACCTGTCTGTCTCTCAGCAGCAGAGTTCATTGGTTCAGAACAGCCAGACGGTTCACCTGCCCAGCTCATTAAATACTGAGGCTTCGTCAGGCCTCTCAGCATCTTTTACAGATGTACTCAGTTTCCTGTAGTGTCTTTAAAGTTTTTATAAGAAATCCATTAATAGCAATTTTAGACACTCTAAGGTGATGTAAAAAAAATGAGCCAAAACTCTGCACGTGGAGAAGTTAGAGGAGGATGGATGAGTAAAATGCATGTTTCTTGTGCAACTGAAGCTACGTGCTAGCTGATGATAAGAAGCTATTTCACCACATGTTTTGCTGCAGCAGCTCACAAGACAACAGCAAAGTCAGCAGAGACACGAACTGATGTGCTGCATGAAATTTAAAGCTGGTAGAAAATTAAAAATTATAAAAAAACAGGTTGGAAGAATGCATTTCACCGATTTCCAACGGAGAGTTTTTATTTGTGCTTATATGGAGGTCAGAGTTCAGCGGCAGAACGGCCCCCACAGGAGCTGATAGAGAGTCAGCGCCCATCTCGTGACCCCATCTCCTGACCTTATAAGCAGGGTTAGTGTGGCCATCACGGGGGGCATGAACCCTGGCATCCCACTGCATCCCGCTGCAGAGACGCGTCATAAATCTAACATTTCCACTGATGCACAGCGCCGTCTCTCTATGGCACTGCTGTCATCTGAAAATATTTTTCAAAGTTAAGGAGTAAAAACTGATTCCAGCTCAGAAGCATCATCTTTTTTATCCGTTAAAAAAAAAAAAAATAAATAGAAGAAGAAATTGCTTTGAGGAAACCAGCTTCCCCAGGTACCGGACAACTGGGTCACTGCTGATGCTGAGTCTGCTGAGTGAGGCCTGACAGGGCGGATATTGGACTTCAGAAGGAAATAAAATGGTTATATTTTATATCTGTGCACACATTGGTGATCAGCATTGCTCATATAGGTGGCAGCTCGAGTCACCTGTCCGGTGTTTGTTGGCAGGTATCCGTGCTGGATGTCATGCCATTAGCCTTTGCCCCGGATAAACTCCTGAGTCCCTCTCGCGGCGAAACAGTCACTTCCATCATTACAACGATTATTAATGTGACCTTTTCATTGCAGTGAGGTTCGCATCAATCATGCAACGGTTAATTGAACATCTCTGCGTGATTTGCATTAACGTTCAAAACAATGTGCCTTTGAATGTGGATCCAATAAAAAAAAAAAAGGCAATAAGCCGGTCTCATTCAGAGAGAATAAAACCACACGGTGGAACCTTCAAAGTCTCATGTTTCTGAATATGCTCTGCAATATTTACCATATTCCCTGACATAATGAAAAGAAACTCATACTCCATGGCCAGGTCTGGTGATACATTAATGGGACATAAAGCCTGACAGCAAGCCATTAAGCCTCTCTGTCTCACACCGTAATTGATCCGTTGGTGCCTCCGTGACTGCGGTGCATTCGCCTCCTGTTGCTTCAGCAATAGCCTGAGCTCTGGACACCATCTCCCTCAGCTTAGTCTCCTGCCTGTGGAGTGGGTGGACTGATATGGGCTCTCTGCACCTTCCACTGCTCCTGAATCCGTCCTTAGTCCCAGCTGCTCTCCAGTATCAGTTTGTTCTCTCTCGATCTGTAACAAAGCCGACTCCTCGCTGAGACAAGAATGGAGGGGTTTGAGGAGGAGGAGGAGGAGGAGATGACAAGAAAGAAAGGAAAGGGAGAAAGAAGCTGGTCTTATTTCAGTGTGGATTATATATCAGGGTTTTATTATATACGCTGTGTGTTTGTGTTCGCATGTCCTTAATATGTCAGTTAGGCTGCAGCTGTAAGCCGGCATCCATAAGATGCGAGCCTGCCTGTGCATCAGTGCTCGCATGTTTCTGCACATTTGAGCTGCACAGTTTCGGGCTGCACACACACGAGCCGCCGCCTGTGAGCTTTAGGTTTGGATTCCTCGTGATGCTCCGCCATCTGTTACGTAAACCAGATGCTTTTGTTTACACTGAAAGCAGCGATGCATCCCTGTCCAAAAGTGCTTCACTGTGCCAATTTTACAAGCTGCAGACTGTCAGGCAGAAAGTAAAACCAAGTCTACCTTAAACTTGGCCTTGTTTACATGTAAGAGAGCTTAAGGAATGATTTTACAGGTATTTATGTTATTTGCATGCAATGAAGCATTAAAAATGTACTTCAAGTGGCAATTTTCTGGCCTATTTTAAGCTGTATGAGCTGCCTATCAATGTATAATCATACTAAAAGTCTAACTTTATAATTTATGGACTGAGTCATCTTTGTAAACCTGTTCTTTGTAATAGTTAATATAAGCAAGGTGAAGAGAATTGTAACATTAAACATCGATCAGCTTACTGGATCATGAATTAGCAGGTGTTATGTATGAACTTTAATCTGCCTGTTTAAATAGAGGCGGGTATGAGGTGATAAAACAATTAACTTTAAAAAAAACACACAACTCTTCGTTAATTCAGTGTATTTTTCCCTGTGTTAAACAAAACAACACAGAAAAAACCCTCCAAAGTTCAACCACATTCATTTTTTCCCCTGTAATATTTAAATAGGAGCATTTTCACTCCTTTTCCAGGCTTTATGTTTACTCGCATAATGTGTGTATGTTGAGGGGGCATGTAAGCACTCCAGCTTCTGGGATCACAGGCGTGAGAGGCTATCACACGAGCACAGCTGTGTACACACATCCCCTCGCCTCAAACTGATGGGCGACACTTGTCCAGGAGAGTCGAACAGTTCGGCGCCGAGTGCATGCACACACTCCATCAGCGCTAACTGCACTCCTTCTCTCATTGTGTCGACTCCTTACGTGTTCGACACGATGAACCGCCATCTGTTCGATGCAAAGCTTGTTAATGTCCGTGGTCTACGCTTCGTTTCTGTCATTATTATTTTCAGAAAGGCAGACTTATGTGATGAGCAGAAGGGAAGACGGGCAACAAAACAACGACTCTGTGGTTTAACTGCAGTTTGTAGCACTTGTTCCTAAACCTCAGCATGGCAGTTATTCAGAAAGTTATTGAATTCTGATCAATATCTCAGAGATGGCGTTTAATTTATGACATTTTTCAGAGTGTTTCTCAGAATTTCTCTGTGATAGTTTCAGCTTTTTGTTTGTCACATGACCCCATCCTCATTTTATGTGTTGGAAATGCAGCAAATGATGAAGTCAGGTGATTTTAAATGTTTGTCATCATAGTCGAGTATTTAAAATATACAGTTATATTATTACAACAAGGTCAGTCTCAATTCCAGCAGTGACACAACAGAGGGATTGCCCCGTTTACTGTGTGCGTGTGCAAGTAAAGAGTGTGTAATAGAAAGATTGTGTAAGGAGCTGTGTAATAGGATTGAGGGCCATCTGCCTCCCTGTGCTGCCCACAGATTGTCTACTGTCCCTGAAGGCTCCCAGCTGCACCGGCAGCAACCAAGAGATAGAGCCAACTTTATTTCCTCGGAAAAAAAAAAAAAAAGTTGGAGAAAAAGTGGGCTGGTGTTTAAAAAAAATGTATTTAAATTTACTGTAAAGTTTGTCACAAGAAAAAGCACAGAACTTAATCTGACCATTACAATCCTGTGTGTGTGTAGCTAGCTGTGCACATTCCTCCATATTTTCAAGTCAGTCTAACTCTCCACTGTAAAAAGTTAATCCAACCATTTTCAGTTATATAGGCCCATACGATGCCCTGAGCACGTACGTGAAATTAATTAGTCTTGGAAAGAAAATCCACTGATACCACTGACCCACTGATCCAAATCCTCGATCTTTGTGTGAAAGAGAAGCCGTCATCTAAATGGGAAAACTGTGATAAAAATCTTTAAGAAATTGATACTCTTATTGAGAGAAGACTCCCTGCTGCCAAGTAGAGTGGAAATTAAGTCTATGTCACGTTAATCCGATAGCAAGTTCACCTGCAAAAAAAAAAAAAAAAGGTAATTTCACTCCAGGTTTCCGAGAAGAGAGACGTGAATCATCCCTGTTAGTCCTGCACACAGCGGCTTTTACAATTACTTACATTTCTTCAGAAGGATGTCAGCCTGGTCATCTTCAGTCTGCAGCTACTGTTAGTTATCTTCTGCACACTGGAGAACAGAGTTGTTCAAACAGCTTAAAAACAGTGGGAACCAAGAGTGTACATGTTCTCTCTGATGGTTTCTGTGCGTGATGCTGCATTTCCTGCGTCCTTCAGGACAAAACCTCATTAAAAATGATGGAGATTTTGTCCATTCAAGGGCAGATCGGACATTTATTGGTACAAAGGCTTCCTTAATTTCACTTTGAATTAAGAAAGGTACATCTGCAACTTTGTTAGTACAATATTGATAATTCTGACATTTTGATTTCATCCATGGGAAATGTATGGACCTTTGAAATCCTTATTTCTGGAACCAGCAATGCCACATTAACTGTTTTACAATCAGATTTGCATCTTGACATGCACTTTGCTTATCCAAACCTGCAACATAACTTGGACTTGAGCAGCTGAGCACTTGAATTTAACCACATAAGACAGTGAAAGCATCGTTTGGTTGTGTAAAAGGAAGCAAATAATGTAAAAAGAAGCAAAAACCAGTTCATAAAGTCCATTTGAAGTTGTGATCACTGCATCTCTGAATTTGCATTCCAAGCCGCAGCCGAGGCGATGCATATAAACAGGAGAGAAAAAAATGGAAATGGCGTGATGTATAAACCTAATGAGCTTTTTTAGCTGCACAGAGTCATACCTTCTCAAACTGAGCAGAGCTTTTTAGCTTACTAAAGGAGTCCTGCGGTGCTTTGAATGCGTTATGAGGACCTCACAGACAAGCAGGCGGGTGGGCGGCCGCTGCACTAAAACCATCACAACACCATTTCCCTCCAAATCCATAATAGATGACAGTCACAACCAAGCTATCTCTCATCCCTCACCAGTTCACAGAGGGTCAACACCCTCACTCTCATAACAACCAGACTCAGATAAGTGGAACCGAATGGATATAATCTGTCACATCCAATCAATTGAAGCGCTCCTGAACGAAAGGAGAGCAGGGTGGGGTTAAAGAACAAAGCGAGGGGCTGAAGGAGGACAGAGATCTGTCCTACTGAAAAAAAAAAGGCTGAGAAGAGGAGGAGTGTTGAAAAGTGAAAGATGGAGAGTCAACTGCAGAGACGGCGAGAACTTCAATCAAAACCTGCACTTGAATAAGTCATGTATTTCTAATAGACTCCAGGAAATAGTCATGAATATATAAAGAGCAAACGTGCATCAATCAGATCCTCTTACCTCCTCCTCTTTGTGAGCACAGTGAAAACTGCACCTTTTCACTCACTAATCTGCAGTGACAGTCAAAGGGAAAGAGAGAGAGAGATGAGCAGACAGAGGAGAGGAGAGGGTACTCCTCCAAAAAAAATATCTATATTGTATTAATAATCCAAACCCCAAATTCTTTTTTTTATTATTATTTTTTCTGTGCATTACCAGAAGAACATCTGGCCGTGTCATAAATCAAAGCAAACAACATGGAGCAGTAAATAAGATGAGTCTGAGAGGAAATGAAGCATGGCGGCTGCTTTCTGAGGGCTGTGTGGCACCTGTAACCTTTTTCAGAGAAGGAGGGGGGGTGGTGAGAAAAACTGGAGTGAAATGTTCTGCTGGTTAGGCTGCATGCATCTGTGTGTGTGTGTGTGTGTGTGTGTGAGTGTGAGTGTGAGTGTGAGTGTGGCTAACTGGGGGCTGTCACCTGAATTGCTGCAGGAGCTAAATTTAGCATTGACAGAAGTATTACTGCGTCACTTTCACTTCACGTAGCTACAGCGATGGATGGATGAATCAGATAGATAGATAGATAGATAGATAGATAGATAGATAGATAGATAGATAGATAGATAGATAGACTGTGAAGCTGAAT
>JAPZDZ010000003.1:21899771-21911863 GCA_029783805.1 Acanthurus tennentii | reverse complement strand
TATGCTAACAGGTACGGCTTAAACACACACTTGATGAGCAATGACACAGTTAAGCCCACTCAGCACACCTGCACCTGAGTGCACACACTCACACACACAAATACATGCACGCTCGATGTAATAAACTACTTTACATTAGGGTAAAATTTGTCCAAATTTCAATTTTTTTTATCTATTAATCCATGCTAATTATTTTTATTTTAAATACTAAGAGCTTCACAAGTGAGAAAGGCTTTGTTTTCTCATCTATACACAAGTTCAGCCTTTTCATTTTACTTTTGTTTGGACTTTACAGAATCGCACACTATGGACACTATGATAGGTTTGTAATATAATTAGTACCTTCTGTTAATAACATACAAGTATTACACTTGCATGTATAAAAAACCCTGACTTCTCAAAAAATACAGCATAATCTGTGATCTTAAAAATAACCAGCAAAGCTGAGGGACCCTGCTTTAAATGTGACCATTTCCTAAGAACTAAGTGCAGAAAAATGAACCGTAAGTTGAGATTCAAATTTGAAGATATTGCTGCATAAGAATGTGCAGCTACAAACCTAAAGCAAAATCAATCACACTGCTCAACAAACATTCTTTCACTTTCTCTTTCTCAACCATTCAAACACACCATAGACTTGCATGCAGGCGCACTTACATTATTATTCCGTGTTTCCACAGCAGGGAACTTCCTGACAATAAATTTAACTGCAGACTCCAGGTTCTTATCAACAAGATAGGAGGGTTTAGCCTTGGGGTCGCCACATGCCTGGAAAAGAGAGGAGAAGAAGAGGTGAGTAGAGACTAAACAAAAGCTGTGTTAAGTGCACTGCTGCTAATGGAATACTTGCTCTCTCTATTATTATTTCTGACTGAATCTATTAACATTTTACTGTCATTTTATTTCCTCATGATCAGGCATGTTAGATGTGTGGTTATCACCAGGGAAACATTTAGTGCTTACAGTGAAAACTGGTTTATCCCAGCCCAGGATATGAGAAGGGGTTCAGGTGGATGAAATACTGACACCACTGACATTTAGTTTCCAGACCAGAGGCAAATTCAAGACATGAAAACAAACACACACAAACATGATGCAAAATATCTGTGCAGTCTGATTTGCTATTAAGGTGCACATGTCAACAATGAGAGGAAATGCTTCACAATCAGTAGAGTGGATTTCCACTTTGCTGAATTAAGTTTGTGGTTTTCATGTTTGGATAAACCAGGTTCAACTGTTGTAAAAAAAGACTGAGCCTGACTTCACCAGTGGTTCACAACTGCTGGGCTGTGGAGATACATCAGAAAGCCAAGCCAAGATCCTCAAGAGTTCATTTAAAATACAACACTTGTAACATTTTTGGCTATTAATTTGACAACATGTTGTATCTGCTGGATATCGTTATGATCTCCTCGAGTATGGATTAACATTTGATCAGTACAGTTTGATCATACATAAATGTAAGCCGTCTGGTATTATGTTTTGCCAAAAGTTATCCACAACACAGAAAGGATAAGAACCACTGAGAATGTCACAGGAAATGAGAGGGCTTCAGTTTCAAACACTGTCTCTCAGCCATCACTGGTTAGTGCCACTGCATGATGGGCAGCGTAATGGACGGGCAGAATGAAGAGGGGACTGAGTGAAACACAGAAGAGAGAGAGAAAAATAAAGAAAACAGTGAAGAAAGCTGAAGTAAAGGGGACACAGAGTCCAACTGAAAAGAAAAAAATACTGAAAAGAAATGGAAAGAGATAAGTAGTCCGAGAAGCTCTTTGTCAGAATGTTTTGTCATCTGCACCTACATGAGTTGAATTTTCTGCAGAGCAGCAATATTATAATTATTTCACTACACCTGCAGAGCTGCCTTTTGCTTTTGATTAATGTTCTCATCAGTTCCCCTACAGGTGTTGCTGTATTTGTCTGACTGCCGTGACTTTGGCAGGAAGCAACAGCACTCATGCATTATGGGTAGTGAAGTAGTGAATGGTGAGGAAGATGTGGTCCATGCATGTGTAGTAAACGGAGTGAACGTAGAAAGTTTGTTGGCTGCCAACACAGAGGAACAATCCTAGAAGAGGTCAGTGCCTTTGACCTTTCTGAGGATTCAGTTCCTCGTGGTCAAAGTTTAAATTTATAACACGGAACCACATATTTAGAAAATCCATAACAAGTAACATCAAGTTACTGAAATGAGTATACAACACAGAACTATGCTATAAATGTAATGTTTCTACTAGCAATAACACATCACAGCTAATGAACCAACAGGCCTTGAAACAGCACCACAACCATAAACCTGGATTTCACTTTGCATGGCACTGCCACATTTCCAGAATCAGCCAGTGCAAAATGAAACATGGAACAGTAACACATGCTAGTTTACACACAGTAGATAACCCAGGTATTAAAATGAGATAAAGCAAAAGCTATTAGTTTGGCTTTTGACAGCAACAGTGGAGATTTACATTTTATTTTGTACTTGAAAAGCTAATAAACATTATTAGTCACATTTTGCGTTGTGATTCCAAGTGCAATTCACAGCACTGCTAGCAAAAGGTTGTGGTCATTACAACTGATTTGGAAACCTTAAATCCACAGAGATAAGTGCCTCTCTGGCACTGAGATACAGTTAAATTTTCAGATTTGCAATAACTATTACAGAACCACATTAGAGCTACTACAGTAGATGTTGCTGGTTTAACTGCAAGTCTAAAAGGAAACACTGATCAGTGTCTGACTTTGCATCTGCTTTTAATTCATTGCGAGATGCAAAATGTTGCAGAGAGTTACTGTAAATGCAAAGTGTAAAATAGGTTTAATTCACTTAAAAATTACCCTGATAGGAAAAAAAAAGCCTAACCCATGAGCAAAATCAACTGAACAATATGTATCATGCTAGCTGCCTAGAATAAACCCCGTTCAGTTTGTCTGTTTAGTCTGTTGGCTAGAGCTACTTCACTTACTAAAACACCCAGAAACAGGCATGCTGAGCTCTTAAAGAGTTGGATCTGAAACACATCTACTACTGCAGGGTCTCACACACAAATACTTTGGGGATTTGACACAGAACACACAACACCAACATGATTTTATATCCAATCAAAGACACAGACTGGACCTTGAGTCTAACCTTGTTTCCTTGTGCCCAAATCTCTCACACCTGACCAGATTTTTAACCACAGCCATTGATGCTCTCTGTCAGCGCCATTGTGTGTTTACTTAACAGAAGCTGGTCAAATCTAAATCTGTTTAGGTGTGGGAGAAGCAGGCTGAATTTTAACTGTGTTAAATTAGAAACAAGGAATCAAGATATGACTGTGAAATCCATGCAATTGCGAAAGCACAAGCCTTACTGTTTTGCTAACACAGTGCTCTTCTGATGACAACACACCACTAGCTTCATCCTACACAACAGACTAGTCTCCTCATTGGCCACTAAAATGTTCAATGTAGTTACCCTTTTACTCACTCCGGGGAACTGCAGAGTGAAAAACACTGTCTGGTTACTACACAGCATTAGTAAGTTGACTTCACAAGTGTTTTCCATGTTTTAGCCCCAACTCTAAGCTAAATGTGATCTTTTGCTCTCTAATCTATCCACTTGATAACCTTACACATCACATTTGCTTTCCACTTTGTGATACTTGTTCTAAAGAGGCACTCTATTAAATAAACCTATCTATTTACTTACGTACTGATGCATTCAAAGATTGCAGGGAACTCCACCATCCAAGTGTGAGTCACCTATGTGGGTGATTTTTAAATACCTAAAACTATCAAAATCACGTTATTCAAAACATCTGTCCTTCTGCTGTGACTGTGTGACACTTTGTGGATATTGTGCTGTGTAAGGCTGCTGCTCTTAAAGTCTATTCTTAAAAAATCCTACAAGCACTTTAAAGCACCCACTAAGAATCACTTTTGTCTCTTCTAAGAGCTACAGTACATGTGACTAGGGCTGGGTTTAAAAGACTTTCCAGTTCACATTCACCTTAAAGTGAATGAGCTGATTTCAATTCATAAAATCCAAAGATTAATCTCTTAATATCTTTAATATTTTGCCTTTTGCTGTGGATGTCCAACAGGGACAAGACTCATAAAGAGCCAAATACAGAAAAAAATGTAATTTCTGGCCAGTATATCTCAGAGGACGATCCACCACACTAACAGGCAATTGTTTGTACCAACATAGTTACCTACAAAAAATTATGCTGAGAGTCACTTAGCATTAACAGAAACGCTGCTTTATATTTTATATCTTTACTAATTTTTTTATCAGGTTTCAGGGTCCTCTCAGGTTCTCTTTCATATCTATAACAAATTCATATTGAATTCAGTTGTTCAGGAACTGAATTCTGAATTTGTAAACTGGAATTTAACAATTTAGGAAATCAGTAATGATACCCAGCACTGCAGATGATAGTGAAATGACTCTGTCAAAGAGATAAAGGTCATTAGTGACACACTGACGAACACTTATCATAAACATCTATGCTTTGGATAATGGCTCTTAGTTGTGCGCAGTAAGCTACATATGAGTTGTAATTAGTGGGCTAAAACATGCAAAACCTGCAAAACAATCCTTCAAAAAAAAAATCTAGTTAACTAATATACTAGAGACCTAGCTATATTTTTGTTGTTAAGTCACACAAATGCAGCATCTCGCTAGTTGATTTATCTTTACTTAGATTACTAATATCATTTACCGTTTTATTTTCACAAGTAGAAAAAATAGCTAACTCTTTGCTTAGCATCACAGAACAAAAACACAATGATTTATCAACTGTTTTCGGTCATTTATATGGCGTAGCATTGTCCATTAGTGCTGGTGGTGGCTAGTGCAATAAGCTGGCTGGCTGGGTTTGAGTGGGTTGGGGGCTGATGGAAGGATGGATGAAAAGAGGGACGCAGTGAATGAAGGGATAGGGCATGGAAATAAGCTGAAAATCAGGAGAAGTCAGGGAGGAGTAAAGGACCTGTTGCCTGGATACCAGAACAGACCTCAGTCTTGCCTTCACCATCGTTTCCCCACTCCAGGTAGCAATTAACAGCTGAGTTTCTCAAAGGGTCCCCACATTAACACTGATCATCCACAATATTATAACTACTGACAGGTGAAGTGATCTTCTTGTTTCAATGAAATGTTCTGCTGAGAAATCTCGGGTCCTAGCATTCATGTGAATGTCACGCACCACCCACCAAAACTTTAAGGCCACGTACACCCCCCTCAATCCCTGATGGGAACAGGACTTTCCGATAGCAGCAGCCCCTCTTGCAAACAACGTGCCAATGTGTCTGTTATGTTGCTAATCAAATGGGAAGCAGTGCAATGATAACTCATTTTCAGATTCCCTACCTTTATGACTATAGACATATGCCTTTAATTATAGCATTTGAACTTTAAAACCCTGAGTGGGTGTTGCAGAAAAACAGCTGCCAAGTATATATGATTTATAGGGTGATCTTAACTCATCCTTTGGCATTTGTCAGCATTATTAACTTGTTTTGAAATAGAATACTCAGAAATTAATTTATAAATAATATTTTTAAATTTTATAAATAATTATAACTTTTTATGATTTAAAACTGTCACTGTAAAAGCACTGTTCATGATAAAGTGACTACAGAGGCAGTGTCAAATTATTTATTCATTTATTTGGATGATTTTCTCACATAAGACATTAAAAAGAGAGGTTGGGTGGTGATTAGGTGTTGGCCACTAATAAATTGTTGAAACACTGGCCAGATAAACAATACATAATATTCCTGAAATTAAACAAGTAAACACTTTAAAGTAATATTGTGGATATTTGCAAAGTGTATAAAACTATTACTACCATTTTCACGGAGCTCTGATTTCAATTGCAGCCACTCGTGCTTAAGTGTATGCTCTTATTCTGTCAGGTACTGTAGATAAAAGCATTTCACGATTTGGTATAATAAAATGACACATTCATGAGTTTACACCTAACTGCTTATTAATTTGTACATGTTTTAGGTCACAGAAGGAGGGTCCAATTTCGTTCTGGCTTTTCCATTACAGACTCGTGAAAGAAAAAAACCCAACAACTCTTATTTCCCAAACAAAGCAGAAAAAATAGTGTTTGTAAATGCAGTGTCATAAGCAAATGATTAACACGCTGAATTTCCATCAAGTGTTGGTAAAACTGACAGTGGAGCCCAGCCTTACAGATTCAAACATGATGAGGAGTGAGGCACAAAGGAGAGGACCAACAGATCAGTACAAGTAGCCAGGAGGAGGAGGAGGAGGAAGGGAGGGAAGGCAAGGGGAAGAAGGAAGAGGAGGGAGCTGAGGAGGGGTGAAGAGGGTGGGAATTCATAAGTGGAAGGTGATAAACTTTGCAAACCTTCCAAACTTGTCCTTGCTGCATAGGAGAGGGGGGAAGCATTGGAACGGAGAGAAGAAGAGAAGAAATCAAAACAAAGAGCCCACCCAGACAAACTGCTTGATCACTGATCTACACACATACACACACACACACACACAAAATACATACAGATTCACACTAATAACAGCTGCTCTCATTCAGTGTTTTGCATAACTGAGAGTTTATCATAGCCACTCTGGCATTTATTTTCAGAGTAACACAAGGTATAGCATCCCTACCTACACACTAAGACACAGTGAAAATAACATCCATTTTAAAAGTGTGGAAGGGCTGCAATAATATGACTGACACTCTGGCTTTTAGCAGCACCCCTGTCGGCACAGTGTGAAGACAAAGTTTGGCCCCTGCAGGTTTCACTGCTTTCAACATTTGCTCCACATTTCTGCATGGCTGTTGCTTAGTAACTGGCAATACAGTGTTCCCTGATGACTGAAGCACTGGGCGCTTCATTGCTGGCGATGCTCTAATACAAGTTGGGTTCATCATTCATTCATTTCATAGTTACAGTATATAGACATGTAGCAGCATGATTTACTTGTTATGACTTATCAACAGCTCTAGTCTGGTTCCAGTCACACTGATAAAAGAGCTGGGTCCTGCTGTATTTAAGTAGGATTGTGATAGGACATTCACAGGAATTCGGTTGAAACCGGGTTTTAGCATTTGGTGCAAAACACTGAGTGAGAAAAGAAGAAGAAAGAAGTCCTTTCAAACTTCAAACTTTCAAATATTAATGTCAGCATCAACTTTAAAAAGTACTGGTCAAGTAATAATCTGGTGGAGGCAACCAGATTGGGATCTTGACCTTACTGAAGGAATCCTGTATTGGATGGATGTGACAGATCCACATTGGTGGAGAAAAACAATTTAGTTGTACCTGGGTGGTTCTGTGTTCATGCAAATAACCATCTATGGTTCATCAAATGTCAAACTAGTGATTAAAATCTTTCTCAATTCAGAGTGTGATACCAAATGCATGTATTGTTCACCAATTAACATTTCAGCCACAGACCACGTTGAGGAGTCTGCCACCAACTAAACCACAGATGGCAGGCCAGCAGTGACAGGCCAGAGTCTGCAGGTTTTCATTGAAACCAAAAAGTAAAACAGGTTATTTTCCTGATGGAGCAAATTCAAGGGACAAACCAGGCACCTGCTGAAGTCTAAGCTTTTAGAGTTTCTCTCCAGGCACTGACTAAGACCCTAAAATCTCATCTCTATTCATCAAAATTTGTTTTCAAAAGTTTCAAAAAGTTTTTTTCCCATGAAAAAAAAAAAAAAATTTCAAGCCTTACATTGGCTCAACTGTAACTTTACATCCTTGCCTTCATAAAGTCTGTGCAGACCTACGTGGTCCTCGCCTCCATCTCTAACTACGTCTCTGCCTTTAACTTCGACTATGATCTTCAAACACACAAACTTCATCAGCAGCTTCCATATCTAACAAACTGATTTGAGTAACTTTTGCCTTAACTTTCTTTTTCAACACCACCAAGCAATAAATAAATAAATAAATATCCTTGTCTTTGTCTGACAAGAATCATCATACAAGTTAGCAGGATAAGGTTGCAAACATTAGCTACCTCACTGAACATTTGCTACAGACAGTCAGATAAAACACAAGAAAAATAAACTTACCAGCTGGCTAAAAATGTTTGGTTATTTTCGCTGGCCCCATGATAAATGGATGGAACAGCCCCAGCCATTAATATAAGCTTAGTGGCTAAAGAGTGCTCTGGAAGGCTACTGATCAAATTCAGTTTTTACTACTTTTTCCTGAGGAGAATCGCCAACCAGACAACAAGAAACTTTCAGAGATCTGGGGAAAAATGCCCTTAACAGTTGATAAAATATCCAAAAAACATAAACAAAAAGTAAAAATACCCCTGGTTATGAGAGGTGCCCTTCATTAATAGTCAACTTCTAGTTTTTGACTAATTTTTGGCTATATTTATCAGTGCATTCTTGGCAACAAATAGAGCACATCTTGATCAGAAAGCAGGTACAGTAAGTATGCGGCATTTAGCAGAAAAAAGTGTTTGCACCAAACAGTCAGTAGGAGGAGAAACCCTGATCTCACACAAACAAGCAAACAAAACATTCCTGTCATAAACTAAACTAAACTAACTGGTGAATAGTGGAGACTGAAAAGTTGAAAACAAAAAGGGGTTAAAGATAATATCTTCATCATTAAGTCATGCTAACTGTATATTACAAAAGTGTGACTGCAACATGGCTTAAAAAAAAAATTGTCGTATAGACTAATGGCTAACCCATCTGCAATGCAAATATGTTAAGTATAAATAAGAAAAAACATATTTTAAGTGCTAAATCTTTCCTAAAAATTTGTTTAAAAACTGTTCCAGAGGTGTCCACTTCGCTTAACTCTACATTGAAAAACATTTAAAACTGACATAAAAAGAAGAACAATGCTACAGCCTCAACTTAACACCGAGAGTATCTCTCACATCTGTCTCTCTCTGTTTAAATAAAACATTTTAAGGATCAACAAAGGTGATGCTTGTTGCATAAAGCTGCATTATAGTTTACATGTCTATACTGTGGACACATCAAATGCAGCAATAGTTTGTACCACTATTATTTAGACAATATTCAGTCTACCTTTTAAAAGCATTTCACAAAGCAAGCTTACCTCCTACACAGGTACTGTGCCTTTTTAAATATTGTCATGATAAACCTGAAAGCATGTGTCTTACTAACCTCACACTAGCAATGTAAACTCTGGGGGTGACCTGAGTGTAAGCATGGTTAAGGAACATAAATACTCTGTAAAAGCTGTTTGCAAGACAAAATATGATGTTAGAAAGTCAACTGGCTGAACGATAAGCACAGCAAACAAAACTTAAATGCCACTCAGCCAAGATTATTTAGGATGACTGTTATGGAAAATTTTAGGAACAGATTTTAAGGTTCTCTGCAGCTAGTGTATGGTGTATAATGAGTGATTAGGCTTAAAATGGAAAATTATAAAGCTGTAATTTTAGATGATAATATTACCATTAGTGAGCACCAATTACTCCCTCCCAAAGGTAGAAATAAGACAAGTCTGTCAGCTGTATTTTCGTCAAGAAACATAATTAAGCAGCTCCATTGATGGTTAATTAGAGGGAACTTTGGGAGCACTTAGAGCAGAGGTGTTGTGTGGGAATTTTAGGAAATAAAATATGACACAGTTCTCTAAATTGCAATTTAGAGTACCAGAATAAGCCCACTGGCTGTAAAACAGATTACTGTGCAAGTTCTTTGATTTCTAGCTTTGGGATGCAGTTGTTATTGGAATGCAGAAAACTTTTTATATCAAGGGGAAAAAGGAAGCATAAAAAACAATGTAACAGAACTTCAGGGTGGATATGTCCAGGAGCCTTATGGTGGAGCAGATCATGACAGATATGAAGATGATGAGACGGACAGAAAAAAAGGAAGGAAGAAGGGGGGAAAGGAAGGGCGTATTAAGAAGTGTAATCAGCAGCAAAATCTCAGTGATTGTGCCTGACTGCTTATAATATAACTTTCACAGAGAATGAAAATATATATGTGCTCACACTGTAAAGATTACATTTACTGTTTTTCTTTTACTGATTACCAATTAGCTGATATTTTTAAATTGATATCAAATTACCCTGATAATAACAGTCAAGTGCTTTTACATCACCAATAAAATTTCTTCAACATCTGCAATCACTGCTGAACAGCATATTGTAAGACAACTCAAATGCCAATAAACAGGAAACAGTATGGGCTTTCAGGCAGTTTAACTTGTTCTCTGTACTATCTAGAATTTTTTATGTGACTGACCTCTTTCTCTCTTTCCCACTTCTTTTATTCCTCATACATAACAGGCACAAAGGCTCATCCAACACAAACAGACCCACTACTATTTTCCTCTCACACACAAAGCACTGGCGTAATATTTAAGCAACACAGTTAAGAGTCAAAAACATCAATAAATGTGTTTTTCTATATCATTGGGTCTAATGCCATATCTTAACATTTGCAGAAAAACTCAACAGCAAATGTCATGTCAATGTTGCTGGGAGGGGGTTAAATCGAATGTTATTCATTTGTGCTAATACAACTAATTGATTAATCAATGAACTAATTATGTTTACAATCCAATTTGTACTCCACATTAAATGGCTAAAACACATGCTTGATATAAAGTATGGGTAGACAAAAAAGACCTATTTGCTCTCCTTGGTTTTCAAGTCATGTTTATTGAAAAAGTTTAATTTTTGTATTTTTTTAAATATCAGGTAATGTGGTCAAAATTTGTCATCATGTTGGAACCTGAGGTTATGATGGGTATTGGCTTATATTTTTGACTAGTAACCAATGGTGCCCATGACTTTACTGATTAAATGACAAATTAAACGACAATAAACAATCTTTATTTGATACATTGGCCTCATTTCTCACAATCGGTTTGCAAGCTAGCTATATGTAACGTTACCTATCTGCCAGTCTGAATGAATAAAGACAACATTATATGTCGTTACACTGGCTGCTTTGGAACGATAACTATTGTCAGATTGCAACTGTGTCCATGTTTTGGGGAGCTTCGTGTTTTGGCTTTTGGTGGAGCAAAGACGACGCCCGACTGCTAGCATAGCGGTGGTTAGTTTAGCCAGCAGCCGCCGCCATTACCAGCTAGCTTCTAACACTGGCTGCAGGCCTGGGGGGTTGCCGATATCTTCTCAGTGGCTTGGTTCGACCGTCTGTTTGATCTTGTGGTTTCTGGGTGATAGACAGGTACCATACCGCTCGCTTTAGGTGTTTACATTTTTCTTCAATTTATAGGAAAACTAGCTTACATCGTAAAACCAACCGTCAGTTTTACCGCAAGCTAACGCGACAGCTTGTGGCTAGCTTCGCCCATCGCCTGTTTTCAGGGATGCTAAGGGGACATATTTAGGAAAGCGTCAGTGCCTGATAACGCATATTTACCTTTTTAATTAAAATCACCACAGGTGAATAGTACACAAAATATCAGGGGTAGCTAAATTGCTCCAGCTACAGTAACAGTCGGTGCTAGCTTGTCAAGGGATCTTACTGTCGCTAACGTTAATATTGACACTCATCTGGGATGCAGGTGCAGATATTGTCAGATAATTTATCTTTTAACAACTGTATGTGGTTAATGCGGATATAACTGCGTGTGTGGGCGAACCTTTTTGATATTGTAAACACGGGTCAACATCCCGATGCCTCTGTCGTTGAGGATGGTGAGTTTTTCTGCCAGTTTCTGCTGGCTGGGCTGGATCACTCCCCGAGACATCTTCTCGCCGTTCGACTAAATTTCCAATTTAATCCAGAAAAATATCACAAATCTCCGTAAGCCTCTCGCCCGTAAATAAAGAAAAAAGAAGCCGTGATTTATTGGCGTTTTTAGATTTCACCCATGTTCAGATTTTCGGGGACAGCGGCTTCCTGTACTCCACCCCACCGTCTCCCTGCCTGTTTTTTTTTTCGGTCACAGGGATGAGGAGTTGTCCTGATTTTCACAACGAGGCTGGCTACCGCTGCGTTCACTGAACCTCGTTAAAAGCAAATATCTGAGCCTAGTGTGCCCCAATTGATCGCAATCCCATAATCAATTTTTAATAGACGAATGTGAAATTTCTTAAGCCTGCAGACCTTGGCGAGATTTCACACTGTTAT
>JAPZDZ010000003.1:21884005-21896143 GCA_029783805.1 Acanthurus tennentii | reverse complement strand
TGAAACAGAACGGATAAAAGATACTTTACAATTACTTTGTATAAGATATCAGAGAATTATCAGAATTTACAGGAGAGCATTAATACTTAATCTGAAAACATAAAAATCACCAAAGTTTGAGATGCATATGTTTTTATTCATCAAGGATGATCACAACATACAAAAAACTGGGGAGAGGCAGAAGATGATTTCAATTTTCTTTCAATAAACTGTAAAGTGTAGTTTTATTTCTAAATATAGACTTTAAATATATGTGTTTTAAACTCATGCTGCTCCGCAGGATAAAGATGACTGAGATTTGACTTCTGTCTTTTAGCACATCGAATTTCATTCCCATGTCAAACTTCCACTAGAATTCCTGCATCTTCTCACTGATGTGTCAGTTTAAATCTTTTCCTCCCACAATGATGAAGCATACAGGCTGAAAGCGGTTTATTTCCACAGACACTCTATCTTTTGGATTTAGATTTACTCCTCAACACCACGAATCTGGCATTATGTGAAAGTGGATTTGGCCTCTGCAAAGAGAGCAAATATTGCTACTTTGAATGCAGCGAGCTTAAGGCAGTGAGTGTCTGGAGATCTGGAGGAAGTCTGGCCTTCCTTTTCTATTTCCTGCCCATATGTCTCTTTCAGGTAATTATCCAGCTCCTGCTATTTTTGACTACCACTGCTGTCCTCATGCAGACTTATTTGACAAATTGAATGAGGCCGCTGCTCATTCTGTTTTTAACACTCTCCTTCAGTGATCACCTGCATTTCTCAGCTGAAGGAGTCGTTCAGGTCGACTTGCCGTTTGGTCCTTCTCATTTTATTCCCTCCATTTGTCTTTGACCGGCTTCCTCTGCTGCAGTAGTCATTCAAACTCTGGCTGTTATAAAGGCTGATGTCATGAAAATGCCTTTTCTTGCTCTTTTCATGAAAATCATAAACTTCCTTGTCTGCAGCTGTAGATAATATTGAATGTTTATATCAGCGGTTCTTAAGCCTCGCCTTGTGTTACTGCGCAAGTCATGTGATTTGTTTTTTATTGTAGCTTTAAGCCATTTTACTGGTTTTCCGCTGACTGATATCTTCCCTCGTTCGTGCTGCAGCTGCTCAGAAATAGTTTTCTGTCTAAATGTTTTCCCAGTGATATAGGTGCTGATATCCTGCAGCATTTGCCTTCTGCTGCTGACGTTTCACCCCACTGAATTCACTGTTTTTTTTTTATAACAACTCCGTATTTATGTCGGGTCTCTCTTTATGAGATAGAGTTTGTTCCCTGGTTTATTGAATCAGAAAAAAAAACTGCAGAAATAAGTCTTTCATATTTTCCGTCTGACATCTTAAAATTACTTGTTTTGTTCAAACTGCAGTCTAAAACCTAAAGATATTCAGCTGGAAATGATAAAAAAAACCAAAGAAAAACAGCAAATCTTTGTTTGATGAATGACTTATAGAATTAATTGATTATTAAAATTACTGCTGATTAATTTTCTCTCAGTTGACTCGTTAACAATTTGCTTTTTTCTAATTAGGAATGAAAATGTTTGCATGTAATTTGTTTTTCTTTCATTTAAAACTAAGAGGGGAGATGCTGATAAATTAATACAAAGAAGAGTGAAAAGCAGCATTTGATCATTTTTTAATGGCTGTATAATTGTCAGCCTGCAGGAGGCATTTTTTAAGCCCTCCTGTCCGTCTTCTCATGGAGTTGTTTCTTCCTTTTTCAGGTTCTCAGGACGCAGCCCACGACCTTGAAACCCTGCAGAGATATAAGGTCAGTTTGGAGGGATCGATAGAGCGGGCATGCCCTTGCCTTGTTGTGATTGCATGTGCGGTGACATGAGATAAGAGGCGGCCATGTAGGTTTGCATTCCTGTGTGTCTGCGTCAACCGTCCGACATTCAGAGGGGCTTGATGAGCTCTGCAGTGACATTTCAGCTCAGTAGAGGGAGTAAATGATGACAGTAAGTCTCAGCTCTGCCTCTCTACATCAGAAATGTGACCGCTCCCAGGCACAAGCATATTGCTGCCTGTGCAGTCTCAGGATGATGAATTGGAGAGATTACAAATAGCTTCACCTCCTGTTACTGGGATGAAACCTTCGGCTGCTTAATAACCAAATCAACCCGGTTTCCCAGTGAGCTGTTAAAGCCCATGGGGCCTTGACTTACTTAAGACAGACGTAAAGAATGACTTACTGCATTGTGTATGAAACAAGAGATGAAATGGGAAGTTAGTGAGTTTCTGTCCAACGATGACGAGCAGTTTTATTTTATTTCTGCTTTGCCTTTTAACATCTGGCAAGAGTCAACAAAACACAGTCGTTTCATTCAGTCGGTTTTGATCCTTTAATGGGCTTTTTTGACAATTAGATGAATAAAGAATATCACCAGACATCCCCATTATCCTTTAACTTGTGGGAAAAGGATGTTAGACTTTACAAGCAAGATTTATTAGAATGTTGTTCCGAGCTAAGCTGAGACTAGACAGATACTGTAAAATGAATTGGAGCCATCTGTCTTCTGTTCTGTCTTTCCCCTCAGCCTCTGTTTCTTCCTCTCTCGTACTCTTTCCTCTTCATCTTTCTTCCCTCCCTCTCTGTCTAAACCCCCCTCACTCCGTCACATTCAGGTGGTGTCATGTCATCAATATGGCTGACAGAATATCTCTCTTGCCAAAGTGAAAACAGCCTTTAAGACAAGTCAATGCTCAGGGGTCATTTGCTCAAGGAGCTTTCGTGCCTCTTTCTTCTCTCCGTCAGGTGTCTCATGTTCTGAATGTGGCCTATGGAGTCACTAATCTGTTCCCAGATCAGCTGGTTTATAAGACGCTTCAGATCCTGGACCTTCCAGAAACTGACATCACTTCATATTTTGTGGAATGCTGCTCCTTCATAGATCAGGCGAAAGCACAGGTACATGCACATGTGCACACACACATTTTTCCTAAATTTTCACACAAGTTTTACGTTTAAACATAAGTTGTATCTTTTCTGAGTTTAAACATTCTGCTACTGAGGGAGGAGACGTCTGTGCACTTCCCTAAAATCAGAGGTTCAGATGTTTTCCAGGCAAACTAGATTTGAAACGCCGCAGATTCAAATGTCAAATGTAGGCACATAAACCTCCAGAACAGAGCAGATGTTTGTACAGAGAGCGAGACTTAGCTAAATTAAGTGTATTTCCCAAAATAGAACAGTTTTTAAAGTCAAACTACGACAGTTTTCAGGAACTGGTTTTAAGTTCTTTGCATACTGTTAGGTAGTTTCATTATTTGCAACTAAATACAGAATATTTAATATGCCTGTTGAAAGTTTTTAAAAAGCTGAATCTGCAAATTCACCTGATAAATACTGTGGAGAAAAAAAGTACAATATATCATCCTGACAGCTAATGGAGTTGAAGTGTCTGGTAACATGAAGTTTTAAATAACTAAGTAAAGTGCAAGTACCTTAAAACTCTACTTTAGTACGTGTGCTTAATCATCTTCCACCTCTGACAGATGCAAACAGACACACACACACACACACACACACCCACACACACACCAGAGTTTCATGGTTTTATCAGATAAAAAATGCATTAAATATTTCTTCTTGTACTTTCTCTCAGGAGGTTCACGTAACCTGAAATATCTTTTATACTCGCCGGCTAATTTAGCATGTCAGTGTGCACACACATCTATTCTGTGTCCTCAGTGTGACGCATTCACACGGATCTGCAGCCGTCAGTTATCTGTAACTCAGCACAAAGGCGAGGTTGGTGGTCAGAATAACCGTTTTTAGGACCATGCTGTGGTCATTTAATGTAAAAAGGTAGAAAAAAATCTCTGCTAGCATTTAATCCCTCGGTTATTTCACTTGTTTTGTAAGTTTTTTAAGAGACTTTTTCTTGGCAGAGACTTAAAATGTCTTCCTGTGTGTGTGTGTGTGTGTCAGGAGATTGACCGTAAGCAGAACATAATGTGATGTGAGTACTGATATAAAAACACTCAACTCGAGCGCAATGAAATAACAGCAAAACAAAAAACTCTGACAAAACCAAATTAAGTCTCCATGTTCGCTGTGATGGATTATCTTGCTCTGGTAATTTTCAGTCCGCAGAAGTTTTCTGTGGTTTGTTTTCTCCAAAGGAAGGAAAAACAGAATAACTCGAAGCAGCAGAGAGACATTTTTGATTGATAGAACTTTATTATGAAAGACTGATTTTATTGTTGGAGCCTCTCTGTATGTTCTGTATGTGCTTCATTTAATTATATTTCACCCAGAGGATCTGCTTAATTGTGTTATATTTTTGAAATGAAAGCATAGATAAGAGTAATAACATGTCAGTTATAGGAACCATAACTGTACCTGTGTGCAGACGAAGCTAATTTAAATCTCATGTCCCTCAGTGGCATTGATTGACATGTAAAATAAAAAAAAAATGTGCTTTTAATTTCTGTTCCGCTTCATCTTGGCAAGAGAAAAGAGACTTTATTCTGTGATGGGAAGCACGGCGTTGAATAAAAGAGACAAACGTGTCAATATGCTGAGCTTTGGAACGGAGCCGTGGGCCTGCACGCATTGTCTCAAGATGTGGCTGGAATTTAAAAAATTCATTTCCAGCCAGGCACTCTAGGCAGTAAAATAATTACATCAACATTAATATTAATCATGTCGCAAATTTTGACACTCACACACACACACACACACAAACCACAGACACAGATTTATTCCATCTCAACTTGCCCTACATTGCTCCGTCTAATGCTGCTTTCGGAGAGGTTGAAAAGTTGGAAATTTCAGATTTTCATGAGGACAAATGAGGTGAAATTGACTCTTGAAGTTGTGAGTTTTTTGATCAATCTGACGCTAAATCAACAATTTGAGCTACACTTATTAATCACAACAACTTTCACTTAAAGTTAGCGATGGTCGGCCTTGTGATGCAGGTTTTCAGCCTCTGAAAGTTGAGTTAAAAGTTAAATTGTGTTTATTTCCATCATATTGGGCTGGTAGAAGAAATCACAGACTTTCCTTTCCTTTCCTGAAAGACTTTCCTTCTTTTCTCTTCCCCCAGGACGGTGCGGTGCTGGTTCACTGCAATGCAGGCGTATCACGCTCAGCCTCCATCGTGATTGGCTACCTGATGTCGAGGGAGGGGCTAGCGTTCGATGACGCGTACACTCAGGTGAAGCAGGCGAGGCCCTCGATTCGCCCGAACCCTGGATTCTACCAGCAACTACAGAAGTACAAACCACAGAGCTGCAGTGACTGACTTTTCTGAGCGGCAGAAACAAGCTGTGAACACAACACTCACATAACATCATATTCACTCCTCTTCTTCTCTCTGCTTTGGTCTCCACAAGCCGCTGACGGAAATGTTTGGCTCTTGAGCTTCTAAAAGCTTCACTATGTTCACCTTTTAGTCTGTAACTATTTCTGTTTGGTGCTGAGCAGCCGGTGCACAGCTGGTTTTCAGATCAGTCACTGAAAACAGCTGCCTGTTGCTGCTGGAAATGAGCTTGGTGACATTTGAAGTTGATGATGTTCTCTGTTGTTTGTCACAGCGTCTCTTTACTTTGCATCTTAGTTCATATAAAAATATTGATTAGTGTTGATTTGCTACCACAAACCCCCCACATATCCAGTGTAAGCATTAAAAGACTACAGCACCCACAATTCAGTGCTGGAGGGCTTTGGATTTTTTTTTTCCTGAGTTCTTTTGGAATTATTTGAAAAAACAACTATGTTTTTTTAGTATTATTATTACAGATAATGTAAATGTTAATGGAGGACAGAGTGCAGTGAAAGTTTACTGTGCTTACAATTTTTAATGTCTAGCTAAATGATATTTTGTTGTTTCCTTTTAGATTTTTTTTTAAAAGAAATAAAGAGAAGAACAACTTGTTTTCAGAGCTTTCATCCCCATCACACAGGACTCCTGAGTGGATGGAGCTGCTCAGTTTTCATGCAGATAAGATGTTTTCACATCCGCCAACTGTTCATGTGATAAATAACATCTTGTCCCTGTGTGTTTATGCACTTGCTCTGCATGTACACCTGTGTTAACTTTGTTATTACGCCCTCTTTGCCTATTGCCTATGAATAGAGTTAGCAAGTGAAAACAGTAGAAGAAGCTTTATTAAAGACACTGATTTCCTATTAGAGCGGTTAATTTTGTAAGCAGTAATTTTCTTTGTGGTGAAGATTGTTTTTTTCATTAAAGACACATCAGTTTTTTTTCTGAGGTACATCTTGATTTTTTTTCATTCACTGCACAAACACACACACCATCAATTATAATGATTACCCTCACTGCTGCATTGTCTCTATCAATTTAGCAACTTTTCAAAGTTGATGCGCTACCCTCGCTGCCTTGAAATAATTAGCTTGATAGATAATGAGGGAGGATCCAGTTGGCTCACACACTAATCAACAAACACCGCCGGGACAAGCTGCTGATGCTGCAAACTCACAGCTCAGAAATCTATATCATAACTTCAATATCCTCACTGTTCGAACGGGAATGACGTCTACAGATGTGTGTTTTGTTGTTCACCCAGCTGAGAACATTTACTGATGCTTAATGTTGATGATTAATGTCCATGATGTCGGAGTGAACGATCCAATTTATCGAGCCGGAGATGCTCTGCACACTTAGCTGTATGCAATCTGAACACACAGTCTGAAGTTTTCTCATTTGAAGAGAGAAAATACTCGCTCTTGGTTGCAAACTGTAATCTGCAAAGTTGCGGTGTTATAAAATAAGCATGACGTTTACTGCCCCAAAGCACAAAATGATCATAATTTAACTGCAGTTATGAATAATAGTGACTGTGAGATTACTTCACCAGCTGCTTAGATTTGTCTGCTTTTAAATTGTCAGTTTTTTTTAGGCTGAATTTTTGAAGTGTAGGAACACATTTTTTTTAAACTGTGCTAGCATCATGACCTGAGGGATGCCAGTGTCACCTCTTTGTTCTTAACTTTAGAACAGATATCTTAAGGTTGATATTTGTGGTTAAATTGATCAAAAACCTGCAAAACTATGCGTTATTTGGACCCAATGAGATGTTTTTGAGGTTTCAACAACAACCTCTGTCCACATCTGGTCACAATTTGTACTCAAAAGTCCAAAAAAGACAACAGTTACATGATGAAGAACTTGCTTGCTGCCAAAACTGTGCTTTTAAAACTTCCTATTTTAACCTCCACAAGCATTTTAAAGTATGTTGCATGTAGGTCTACTGTGGGAGTAAATCTGCTTTAACTGGAATACAAATGTTCAGTTCTGTGCTGTCTTGTTGCTAAATGGGGGCTGACTGTATGAGAATTATGTTTATTAGTCCAGCATTATGCATCCTCTGAAGAAGAGCCATTTGAACTGGATTCTCGCTGTCATTAGAGAGCTCCCTCGTCCTCCTTTTTGAACATGCAGCCTCGCGGTGTCTGTTGCAGGCTGCTGTCGCTCAGGGGAAGCGAGGGGTGGAGGCTGGTTTTGTGCCAGAGACTCGGAGGAGGAGGTGAGTTCTGCCAAATTGGTTGCAATTCCTACTGGGCCTATAAAGGTCATAGATTATTTAACAAGCCTTTAAAGCCACAGACTGATTGCAAAGAGCAAGCTGCTGTCCCTGTTAATAACTAAATATTTGAGGTCTACAGCTTCGTTTTTACAGATGTGTGTACGTTACCGTCCAATAAGTACACAACTCCGCTTCGTAAGGTCTTAAATTGAAAAACAGGCAAATAAAATATCGAACCAGCATCTGACTAATGGTGCCAGTGCAGTCTGTGGCAGCACTTGAGTGTAGGAGAGTTTGGCCTTTTCTTTGGTGTTGTTCAATGGTGTATCACTGAAGAGTATCTGCTATGAAGCCAACTGGGCTTCCCCTGACATTTTTGTGACATTTTGCCGTCTGGATGTGAAGGCCCACAGTATGGCACAAGCTGTCCCATCTGCAGGGTCTCGTGGGGTCCAACCAGCATCTCAGTCTGTGCAGACCTCAGTGAGAGAATATTAACAGACAGAGAGATGGAGGTTACATACAGGATGCTGAATAATTTCCCCCTCTAATGCATTACAATGTTATCTGACCTGTTAGCTTTCATTAGACTTGATGAACTGCAGACGAAATGCAGAATCCTTCTTTCTTTTGGTTTAATTCTTTTTGTCAATTTCAATTCAATCACACTGAGTGAACATGACAAAGAAATGAGAAATACATAAAGCGCTTCGCTCGCTCTTGTCTTCCTGCACAGTTTCTTGTGTGCATTACTTTACATTAAGATCACAAATGTGGCATCATGTAGGCCGTCTGCATTCAGAAAATTTCACATTATCACATGCAAATCAAATGTAAATGTTAGTGTGTTAGTTATTTGAATATGTCTGTGCTTATTGAACTGTATATTTCTGTGCATTGGACAGTTTCCTGTTAATGGGACTAAATGCATCTTTCTATCTGTACAACGCTGATAAAAATTGTATTTTTCTGTGAATGTATATGAATCCTACAGGTTAAATTTGCATCTTACAAACTGATTTTTTATGAACATTTAATGGAAATTAAAATCTTTCCCCACTTTTTGTCAAAATACAACCGAAACACAAACTCTGGATTGTAGTTTTGCAGTCTGTTCACCTGCTTTCAACCCTGATCTTGTGTTATATTCATTCTTAGTGTCATAAAATATATGAATTGTTCTATCTATGTACAAAAATCATATAGATCCAATGTGACTTTTTCTACTGTAATACTGTACTGATCCATCTCACTCTTTATCTCAACCACAACTGCAAAATTTCCAGCCAAAATATTCATTTGTACTTTTTCTAAATGCAAATAGTTACAAATTCAAGGTAAAAAAAAACACACACAACTGAATGCAAAGTGCAGATGTTTGCATTCAGGAAACGATGACTTGCTTAATTTATATTAATCATGTGAAGACATTCACAGTCTCCAGATCCCAACCCAATGAAACCCCTGGGAGAGTAAACATGTGGCGCACCAACACTTTAGCGACACACGTTGTGTTGTTTGTAAAACACAACCGAAGAAACTTTCAGTGTCACTCAGTCTTTTACTTGGAAAACATTACATTACCCCCGCTTACCAAGAAACAATAAACTGCAATGAAAAACATTTAATTTTCCGTTTTTTGTTTGTTTTCTCCCACATTAATGCGCTGATAGAGAAAATGAATCGTCCCACATTAGCATTGTTTCTGTTATTTTCTTCCCATGGGCCTTTGCGTGTGTGATATATTATTAAATAAACCAAGCATTCATTTAACACACAATATTATTACATATGTTAATGATTTCCCTCTTATCTCCCCAACCCCCAAACAGAACTTATAATCCGCCAGCAAGCTGCATTATCTCGACATTGCAATGACAAAACAAACAAAAGTAGGTTTAATAATAAAACAAACATAATGGGAGACAAGGGGGAAATATAAATGTACACATTTATATAAATAAAAACAAACTGATGCAGACATATAGTTTTAGGAAACACAAGAAGAGCTGAACAGGGAGGAAAAAGTTGGATTTGTATTTGCGTAAAAATTAATCTAGTGGAGCCGATGGGAAGGTTTTAAGCTTATTGCAGTATTGGATCATGGGACCCAAAGTAGAAGGAAATTTATCAGATAAGCCTCTTACTGTGTGCTTTATTTTCTCACCAATATTCGGTCACTACACCAGAGAGAGTCTCTGGAGGGCCCAGACAATTTCCTGTCAAGGAAAATCCTTCCGCAAGCCAACACCGATGCAAATGTACCAATTCAGAGTCACTCAGTGAGAAACACAGGATCGGATTTGTTTTGTTTCTTACTGAATGAGAAGTAAGTGGTAAACCAGAAAATAGGCAGCAAATGTTTCAGATGAAGATTAAAAAAAATTGGTGGACCAGAATTCTGTCAACCGGGGACAGAAACACCTAATGTGATTCTCCTGGACAGAATAAACTCTGGTGTTTGGTTTGAATAAGTTATGTTGTGCGAAAAAAGAGAAGTGGATGAGACAAACAGGACCGAGTGCAGCTCCATCAGCTGATCGCCACTGTGCAGACTCAGCTCCATTTTCATTTCTGTACAGTGGAGGGAAAGAGGAGATGCATCATCCATCTTTATTTATTATCACTGGCTTCAACCGCAAACAGTCTTCTGCAGGTGAAAGTGTTTGAACAACAGAGCTGTTACAGGCTCAGTAAGTCACATCATATAAAGGAAACATGTTGATCATTCGTTTACTAGGTGTGATCGAACCACATCCACAAAAATATCACTTGAAGGTTTAAGTTCAATGACAACGATGGAAATAATTTAAAATATTCTGGTAAACAGATGATCAGAAACTGACTGGATGTTCAATCTACATGTGTTTAAGTTTGCAAACTTTGCCAAAGTCTGACTTTACAAGGCGTGAAGAAAGGAAGCCTGATTCATGAACTAACTGCAGTCGGCATTAAGGTCTTCTCTTGTATTGATTGTAAGTGTACACACAGCATTCTGGATCTGGCTTATGTGAGCTTGTGGAGACTGGAAAGTCTCTGTGGGCTGAGAAAAGTTGTATGTGTGACATATTTAAGCTAGCTTATAAATTTCAAGCAAACATACACAGAAACCCACAACAAACAGGAAGCAAATCCTCTGAAGTCGAACAAAATTATACCACCGTTTTTAAGTGCCACCTGACTTCCTCCTAAACTTAAACAGACTTTAAGCAGACAAACAAGGCAACAAATTGCTGATAGAAATAATTGTGGATGACAAAAACAAACATCCTTTTTTATTGTCCCACCTGTTTGATTTCTTTTTCTTTTTGTATTTTCTCGCTAAAAGTCAAAATTCCTGTCGAACAACATGCTTGTTTGGCTTGTTTTTGTCATCAGTAAGTCTGAATTCTGAATAGTTGGTAAGATGGATGGATGAATTTTTATTAAACTGAACTGAGCACATGAGGTGCTTTAATGAATTCTATACAAGGCACTAATCCATAATTCATCTGTATTGCTTTTCATGAGCTGTTTTCCTCAGTCTGCTTAGAATTTAGAGAGAAAAACAATAATAATAATATATAATATTTTGTCTTCCTTTTGGGAAAAGTTAAATTGAGCGAAGTGGAGGATTTGAAAAAAAAAAAAGGCTCAGCGCTCGAAAGCTCGTCATTAAAATGCACCAGGAGTCTTTGAATCTGAGACAACTAAACTTTACTGTGAATGAAACTTTAATCCCGTTTCGCTGGAATAAAATTAAGATTGTTCTGAATAAAACAGAAGGCTAAGACTTAACATTTCCAGAGGAGAAATACACTGACTAAACTGAGACCAGATTACATGCAGAGGCAGGACTGATGATGGAGGCATATTTGATGTGGACGGAGCTAAAAGGGATAAAACTGAGTCAACGTCTCTTTCTGGATTTATCTTGTTCTTTCTCCTCCTTATAAAAATGAAAAACATTGAAAGGATTAACTGGGGGGGGGGGGCAATGAAATAAATACATAAGCCAAGGTGGAAAAAAAATTGTTACATACACATGGATACTGCTCTATCTGAAAGGCTTTGTGGATCAGAGATTATGTGGAAATTCTCTGTAAACTAAACTGTAATTTCCTTTGGATTAAACCAGTGATCCATTTCAGCTTTTAAGCTGAAAAGTAGACTCGACTCAGCCGAAATGTCTTCTCTCGTTCAGGCATCGGGGGAGTGTTTTATATGTCTTTATTTCTTACTATCTTGATTTTTGTGATTCTCTGTGTGAGTCAGCTCCGTCTTTCCTGCCTGCTCAGCGTCTTGCTGGCATCAAGCGTCTCTCCTCCTCTGGTTTCCCATCGAGAACTTACTGTAAGGTTCTGCTGTTTGTTTTTAAAGCTCTACATGTTGCTTCATTATCTCTGACCTCCTCCGGCCCTTTTTCACTCATAGACCCAGACTTATACTGTGCTTCCACTGTGAGCTACAAGGGGAGCTCTTGATTCTTTGGTTTTGAATTGTAGATAGTTTCTTGTTCATGGTGCTTTTTATTTGGTATCTCATCAGCTCAGACTCCGAGCAAGCTACACCAAAACTGAGAAGTGAAGTGACAACACCGCAGTCTCATACATTTTAAAGAAAATTTCACAGCAGTTTCTGTTTTTCTTTAACAATAAGCCAAAA
>JAPZDZ010000003.1:21830627-21845680 GCA_029783805.1 Acanthurus tennentii | reverse complement strand
CACCCTTACGGAGAAACAGATGGTAACTGTGGACGTGGTTTGGTTTTGGCTGCACAGGAAACCTCTTCGGCTGCAAGCTGGTTACAATGGTGATGCTGCAATAGTTGCACTTTGTCCATGTTAAAAGAAAAGTGGCACTGAAGGCTTTTCTTGATGGAAAAAAAGTTTTTTTGCTCTTCTCCCAACTGGCTTCGGCAAGAGTGATGAATGTGACAGACAGAGCGTTCGTCCAATCACCTTCCACCTTCCTTATTTTCAACCTTTGACCTGCACTTTCCAAACTTTGTCTGTGGACATGTGACACCACATGTGTGAAACGTATCACACTTTCTGTCCTGTCAGGTTTGATTCCAAGTAACCTTCATCAAAAAAAACCCACTTTTGTTGATGAAATCACTTTGATGCCTGGACTTCTTGTTAACGCTCACCGAGAAGCTAACTGAACCGGTTCATAAGTTAGCTAACTGATGCTTATTTAAGCTCTCTTGCTTCTTTAGACAATGTTTTTTTTCCTTCAGCTTGCCTTTAAGACATTTTCAGCCCCCTGCTGTCACACACTCGTTCATTTCTGGTGTTGGCAACCCAAAAAAATAATTCAACAAATAAAAACCAGAAAGTCCAGAAGAGACCGTACTGCAGCTCAGCGGTGAGCCGGAGCAGGGAAACATCCAGCCGGCTCAGCGCCGTTCGGCCTTTAAAGTCTCGGCTCGAGGAGCTTCTGCTTCTCTTTGCTGAAATCCCTCAGCACACAACTCTGACTCCAGCAGCAGGCTACGACTCGAACAACATTTTATAAAATGGTAAAGGGATCCAGGAGGTCCCCTGTGTGTACAAACTGGAAAGTTGTTTTGGCAAACGGAAATGCAGCAACTCCATCGGCTGAGCGAGCAGCAGTGCGCTCCCCAGAGGCCGAGACTTGAAAAGCAGCCAGGCTCTCGGTGCAGCTCTTCCTCCATCAGCTGATGTGAGAGAAAATGTCAGAGGATCGTATGGTGGTGTTGGCTGTTTGGGATAAACAGAGCGTTATTATCATGATGGACTGATGACTAATATATAAAATAAGGTTGAAAATCAGCAAAATGTGTCTTTTAATGCCGTTTTTTCCTTTTTTTGCAGGCTGTTTATGTGCTGTTTTATTCACAAGACTTTGAATCTTATATTACTCAGCTGTTGCTCATAGGGAAATTATGTGTATCATACCTATGATGGCTTTCATACTTAATGTAGTGAATTTAAAATTGTCTTTGGCTTCTTGGCTGATGGATAACTTTGGATGCAAAGACTCGTTAGCTTGGTTGCCAGGTTTAGTCCTGAAGGAGACGTTTGAAATATCAGTTTTACACTGAGAGATGAGAGTTTTTGAGGTTTTTGCTTTAGATTACTTTGCTGTCAAATCACAAACTGCACTCTGCTTATTTAATGTTGTTTCTTTATCCTTCAAAATATTAAACCGTTTTTGTATTTTGTTTGCCATCTCTTGTCTTTCTTGAAGAGACCCAAAGTCCTGCTGTTTTTCAAACTAGCATCTGTTTCACAGTACATTTCTTATTTTTCCCTCTTCTGTTATGTTAGATTTTCCTAAACAAGCAGATCCTTTTGGTCCAAAGTGACTTAAAATAAAATGCATTCAGACAGGATGAGAATTATATTGAAGACATGAAAACTGGAAAGTGAAACAACAACAGAAAAATCTGTTTCAGAGCTGCAGTGCAAGTGCTGACTCTCATGCTTCTGTGAATCTGAATCATGGGTTTTTTTTCTGTCTGTTCTCTGAGGATTATGACCCGTTTTGTTTGCCTGAATACAGCAAACACAACATCTCTCGGTGCCTCTGACTGGTCAGCTCAATTTTTTCCGTTAAATCTTTGTAAGACTGTCTTTTCAGCTGAGAGGAGGAAGGGTCACTCTGCTCTTGACCTACATCCAATTTCCAAGATAACACATTTGCTCATCTAACAGACCCTGCGAGTACTAATCAATGTTACAGCCACAGAGAAAATTAAAGGAAGGACACTCGGTCTTCCGCCTTTCAAACGGAAGAGCTGAACATCTTCTTTGGACAGGAAGAGCTGCTGTAGGTTTCAGGTTATGGTTTTTTAACTAGATACAAGACAAGTGTCGCTTCCTCTGTTTGCTGCTCTGGTTTAATGTGGAACTCTGGACGTCTTCACAACGAATTAATAAACTCATATTTCCCTCTACAAGACCAGAGCAGTCCACTAACATAATATAACATAACATAATATAATATAATATAATATAATATAATATAATATAATATAATATAATATAATATAATAATTTGTTTTGTCAGAGTTGAGTGGTGCGTTTGGTAAAATGCTGGAAGGGAGTGGTGGGAAGGTCAACTACTCATTTTCCTTTTCCCTTAATTACACGAATGCACTTATTCTGATTGTATGCTGGATGTTAGCCACACACACACTAACACACACACACACACACACACACATATGCCATATTGTATTTAACTGTATATAAACACATGCTGACTTCATTTGACTTCATTTCCTCTTTAATTTAAACCTTTATTTTCCCAGAAGGGATTTTTTTTTTTTTTTTTTTTAAATTTCTGGACGGGATTTATCACGAAGAACATGCAATAATAAAAACCCATTAAACAACATAAGAAAACACACAGACAATTACGACTTCATGTAATAAACAGACCAAGATAGAAAAAAAAAAGAAAACAAAAGCTCCAGAGTCGAAAGCTCCATAAAATCCCATATAACGTTGATTATTTGTGGATAAAAAGCTACAGTATGTTGGTTTTGTCTGCAAATTCAGCAATTACGCTGCAAAAAAAAGGGATAAAGTAATCCCACATTTATTCAGTCTTGAGTTTTGGCACTCTGTGAGCTCACACCGTCCTCGGGGGGGCTGACCTGGACAGTCAGGAGCAGCATCAGCTTTCCTCGCCCATATGCTTCCCAAAGGTTGAGTCACTTTTCCTGCTGCACGCCAGTAACCTTCCTGGCCGCCTTTCACTGAGCTCACCGGTCTGTTTTTAATGCTAAAGGCTGTAATTCAAACTGCTTAAATATATGCAACGAAAGTCTAATGAATTTAAAGAGTTTATCCGCTGCAGGAGGAACAAATGCTGCAGTGACTTAACGACAGATTGTACGTCTGCTCCTGTTTTTCTCATCATGCAGTTTGCAACCAAAAACATACATTTGCAGTTGCCCACCAATTCAATTTTCTCGCCTTTTATCACAGTAGGTTTCAGAAAAGGTTGTGATCTCGTCTTCAGTTTTTAAAGCAACATGGCGACAAAACCCACATCATGGGGACACAAAGTGATCAACATGTTAGTCGTGTCCCGTTTCTCTCTTTTGCAAAAGATTAAAAATGACCCAACTTGACCCCGAGACTTGATAAAAACGTCTATCTACATACTGGCTGCGGTTAGTCATTAGTGTTAAGAAAGTACAAGCTCGGAGAAAGAACATAACCCTGAGGGAGACGGAGGAAAAGAGATCTGTCAGTAAGAAAGTCATTTACAGGAGCTGCTCGGCGAGCGTGCGAGGCCGGGAAAAGGAAAAAAAAAACGCTGCAGAGGAGCTTCACTTCACAAGTCTTCACACTTCAGTCTTATCAAGCCAGTTTTAAGACATCGAAAATCAAATTAGTTACAGCCGACAGCTTTGTTTCAGCAGAAGTAATACATTTCAAGATATTGAGCTCGGCGAGACATCCGAAAATGAAGATTATTTGATGCCTTTTTTCCCCCCTTTTATCATTTTTTCTTTTTTTTTTTACTCCTCATTCACAAGTAAGAGTAAAAAAAACACAAAGTCATAATGAAACACCCAGTTCGGCTAATTGGGTGTTAACACCCAACTCTGCAGCTCTAAGCACACTTTAGCCTCTTTTTGATCAACGTCTTGGTTTTCCAGCTAACAGCTAAACAAAACCAGACGAGGCGAGCTGAGCTGAGCTGAGCTGAGCGCTGAGCATCAAACAGAGACTCGAAGTAAACAAGTGTCTGGTGAAGAGAGTGGAACTAAAAAGACATGTTTTTCCTCAGGAGTTTGGTGTCGACGAAAATCCAGAACTAAACGGAGCATAAAAACTGGGATTAGATGAGGTGGACAGAAACAAGACTTCAGAGTAATTTGATGGTTTGTGTTCCTGTGAGTTTGTTTGAAAGTTTTTATGCCCTCTAGAATCTATAAAAAAAAGGTTAATTCAAATGATGAGTGATGTTATTTAATAAGGTTTAAACTGCCGGTTGCAGATGTGTTTTAAAACCAAAATTAACAGTTTAAGTGGAAAGATTAGAGGGTATTTTTACTGTTTTTTTAATGGTATTGTAGAGATACTGAAGGGGATTTGCTTTAAACCACAATAATGTAAAATGAGCTTTAAAACTGATCATTAAAAGTCCTTGTCTATTATTTATTATATAAATGTAATTATATAAGTTATACATACATATTGCTTCTTTCATTTTACCCTTGTGAGTCTTTACACTCGTGGCCTCGTTCGTTTTTAGTAGAAGATCACAGTTTCCAAGGTTGAATCATTTCCATTTAGTCATTATATCACATAAACATTAGGACATTTGGTAAAATTACACCATCTTGCAATGAAAGAACATAATGAATAGATGCTTTAATCTTCATTTTCAGCACTAAAATCATTTTGTTGATTGACTCATAGTCGCATAAATGTTATTACATATATAGTTTGAATAGCTGTTCTCAAGGTTGGGGGCACACTGAGGCGATGCAGCAAAAATAAAATCTGTTTGTAGTTTAGTTTTTGATTTAAACAAGTTTATCTGGTTCCTCCAAGTTGTTTCTCAGCAGTTGTTGTTTTCTGGGGAGTTCTTTTTGTGCCTCACGACCAGAAAAACAGGAATTAGTCCTGCAGGTTTCTGAAAAATTCATTCACACTATGGGTCATGCAATTTCCCAAACTCTGCATCAAAACCCTCCCTGGGCTTCGGATAAAGAAAAGCAATGAGGTTTCCGCATGGCAACGAGAACAACACATCCGTTATTTTGCAGCGATGCAGTGCACCAAAAGCCTCCGAACTGTAATGTGTTTTAATTTGAGTTTACTGAGCAGCGATCTCCAAGCTTTACAACAGGCCATGTTTAATGGACATCCAAACCCATCTTCAGGGGGGCTAATGCAACCCAACGACATCTTTAATGACATAATGCAAAAAAATGCCGTCTTTGATTAAATAATGCAAATGCAATGTTTTGTCCCGTAATAGAATAATGTAACATAAATTCGTTACTTAATGGGATTATGGTAGCTGCAGTAATCACTTGTCTGATGAGCTAATGCTGACTGAAGGAGGAGATCCCTGCGGTAATGGCCGAGCATGGCGGCTGTTCAGGGACTGTGAGGGATTAAACGAGTCCGTCTGCATTTCCCTTCTTCTTCTTCTTCTTCTTTTATCTCTGTCGTTCAGTTTGTCTCCGTCCATCCTCCGTCACGTTTTTCAGTCCGACTCGCTTGATGTTTGTCTTCTCCTCTCCTTTGTCTGCCCCCTTAATGGCTGCAGAGTTCAGGAAGCTTTTTTTAAAAGAGACAAGAAGTTGGAAATTTCCAAGTTATGCAAACGGTGAACACACACATGCACCCACACACACTTGCACAGACAAACACACAGAGAGAAAAGAGCGCCCAGACCTCTGCTGAAGGTCATGTCACAGATTGAATGTTCCCTACTTTTAAAGATAAATCAATCTTCCATTAATGGAGATGTCTGTGTGTGTTTGGTGTGTGTGTGTGTGTTCTCAGTGTGTTTTGTGTGTGTTCAGTGTGTGTGTGTGTAGAAGACAAGGAGTAAAATCCTGAGTTACTACATCTGTGAACGTCTGTGTGGGCTCAAGTTAAACTGCTGTATGAAAAACGATGGATGTACGTGGGTTTGCAGAAATGCATGCGTGTGCCGTATGTGTGTGTGTGTGCATGAGTGCATGTGTGTGTGTAAGTGCATGTGTGTGTGTGAGTGCATGTGTGTGTTTGTGAGTGCATGTGTGCATGTGTGTGCACCCTGAGACTCCCACACTGCTGATCAATAGTTGTGATTGAAAAGCCCATTAGCCATCGGAAGCAATGGAGACAGCATCACTCCACATGACAAACTCCATGAGAACACACACAGACATACACACACATGCACACACACACACACACACACACACACACACACACACACACACACACACACACACGGTAAGACAAATTAAAAGCTTGAGTGTACAATAAATATACATTCCCCATAAATGTATTTTACGATCCATACCGTCCATGACTGTAATTCACCGCTCCAACGGATTTTTATTTATTTACACTCACACACTCATGCACACACACACACACACACACACTTTGTTTATATTTCTAAGAGACCTAAGTGATAATTTCCATTTACATAAAAGCAAAGACATAAGGAAGAATTAAAGAGTGTTTTCAGCTGCTCTGATCTGAGCTGCAAAGGTTAGCATGCCATGCTAACTACCTTATTGCCTTCAGTACAGTGCAGGAGTGACTACTGCTCCCAAAAGCAAGAAGTGCATCATTAGCTACATTTGTTTATGCATATTTATAAAAATTGTGGATCAAAGAGTCTGTAACTTAAATCCTCAGAGGTTTTTGCTTCCAGTTTTAGAATTTATGAATAAGAAAATGTGAGAAAACTGAATAAAACACCTACAGCTGACCAAGTAACCTTTCTTTACATCATCTCTTTGTTTTTCTGTTCTCTTAATCAGAGAGATTCTGCTCTGTTTGTGTTTCCTCGTCACTTTCTATTTGCCGAAAATAACCTGTGCTCCCAAAATAGATCTGCTCCTTTAAACAAATCTGGGTGAAAACAAAGATATCCTGTTAATCGTACAACAAACTCTCAAGACGACCGCAAAGACGATCGATACAAGAAGTGAGATTTCCCTCCGAGACTTCAACTTTGTCTGTTTCTTATTTTCTTTCTTTCTTCCCATCTCTTTCTCTCTCTCTGTATGTAGGAGGAAGGAGACTCGAGTTTCTACTGCGAGCTGTGTGATAAGCAGTACGTGAGACACCAACAGTACGACAACCACATCAACTCCTACGACCATCACCACAAGCAGGTGAGTCACTCCGCCTTAACAAGGCACCTGGAGTCTGTTTTATCCTGACTCACAACACCTTAAACCCTCCTGACCAAGGTCAAGGATTTCTTTCATCCCAGGCGAGACGATGAGCGCTCAGCTCTGGTTTCTGCTCCACAAATCACACAAACACACAACAACGTGTTGTGTCTGATGACCAGTGCAAACCTCCACAGACTTTACGACACATTAACACCCAACGAGCAAAGATCAGCTGCATTTTTTAGCATATTTTCATACATTTTCTCGTTGAGCAAAGTGACATTACGCTGATTATTACAGCAAAATATGGCTCAGTAATGCACCGTAATAATCCAGTTAATGTGGCTTACATTAAGCCAGCTGTTAATGTTCAGTAAATAATGAATAACTACCTCATTACTTTTTAACAAGTAACATCTGAAGCGTAACTGACAGCACAGAAGGAAAGATGAAGACGAGGCAGAAACATACAAATCCGAACACACAGACGTGAGACATGCATTAAGATTCAGTGTTACTCACACTTTTCACAAAACTTTATGTATTCTGATGTTCATAGACATTAATAGCACATTTAATTGGTTGCATAAAAGCAGAAAAATTTGTCCCTGAGCAGAAAAATACACAGAAATATGGCAGGCGAAAGTAAATGTTTTGCTTGTTTTTTAATAATGGGAAATGGGAGCATCTGAGAAGCACCTGAATGCAGCATTAATGTCTAGAAACCTGTAATGAAAATGAAAACTTGCATGAGAATCATCATGTGTTTCGATTTTCTTCAGCGTTAAAGTCAACATTTGATAGTTCTCTGTTTCTCTGTGGGAACTAAAGAACGAATTCAGCTTAGTTTTAACGACACAAGTTTGGCAGAACCAGGAATTAAGTTGCATCCTTCAGCGAACTCACTGAACCCATCGCAACACTTCCTGTTTACATCCCCCAAAATGGAAATGTTCAACAATAAAAACCCTGTTTTATAACGTGGTAGTTGCAGTTTTATTCTGTATAATTATATGCAACTTTGCAAACCAATAAACAGAATAGTTTTAATGCAATAATGGACTTTTATATTATAGAGAATTTAGTTTATATTACCAACCTTTAATATTACATAACGAAGAAGCTTTTTCTGCTGATTGTAATGAAGATTTTTCTCTCTTTGTCTCTGTGGAACCTGAGGCTATTTTTTCCTACAACTTGTGCATTTAATTGAATCCTAAAATAAGTAAAAACCCTTTAGTAATCTCTTCATAAAAATCTTATTAGTCTGCTATTAATACCAGAAATATTAATGACTGTTATGTAGGGCATCATTCTAGGTTTGAATCAATAGCACATATCGATTGCATAATAGTTCTCAGGTTATCAATAATGCACCCTGCTTACCTTAAAATATGGAGAAACTTGTCATATCTCTAAACGATATTCGTTCTCTCTCTTTCATCATTTCTCTTCCTCCAGTCTGATGCAAAAAGAGTTTTTTTTTCTTCCTTCCAGAAGTCGTATGTGGAGGAGGGCAACTCTGAGAACTTGCAGCTGTTTGGGTGTTTACAAAATTATAGGTGCTGGGAGGAATGTATTTGCTGCAATTATCATTTGTTCACTTGCAAGCGATGAAAGAGGCGTAATATTTTTCACAGTTAGCTGTGTGTCAGAGTTATTAGGTTTACTTGAGGATGCAGAGCGTTTAGGGCATATTGTTCGAGACTGCAACACTTGCAGGAAATGGATTTTCTAGCAGTAAATATTCTCCAGCCTGCAAACGCAGAGCTAAGCCGCCCGTCTTTTTGGTTCACGGTCAGTCACGGTCCCATCTTCTTTCGGAGATGAGGAGGTTTGCAGAGAGGCTGCGTCGACGGCGCTTGATGTGCCGCTGTGACGGATACGAGTCAGACTGAGGGAAAAAAAAACAGTCGTGCACAGTTTAACCTTCAGTATTCAGCCTAAAGAAGCTCTGCAATTTTTCTATTAGATGTACGTTGATATCACACACACAGTGAGACCTGAGAGGAGCAGGGAGGTGACGCAGTGTTTGTCGTGTTACCTTTGCTTCCAGCACTCTGGATCTGAAGGAAACTATCACTGCGAGGTTAATGTGAGCTGTACTTAAAGAGTGTTTGCATCAATCAAGATGAACTTTTTATACACGGTCTCCTCTCATTAGCCCTTTAATCTCAAAGCCATTCAAATTAAGTACCAGGTATCAGTTTTGTTTTACAGCCACCAAAGGATTGCTCTCTGCAGCGGCAGACTCAGGCTGTCTGATGGGCACAAGGCGAAGAAACAGAACTGGTTCCCTCCCCCCAACGCTTTATCTTGTTTTCTCCACTGAAAAGGCCCTTTAGAAGGCACTTTGTCATGTTTTTTTCTCCCACAGAAGCAAAAGAGAGAGCACATTTTTTTATGCCGGCTCCTCCCTGAGTCCACCTGTGATCTTTTCTATCAGTCTGATGGTGGAAAAATGTTAGTGTGTGTGTGTGTTTTTGTGCAGATGTGTGTGTGTGTGCAGTGGGTTTGTTTTGTCGCACCGGTCCACTTCACATCAGCGGGGCGTCATGTTTTACAAGTTCAAAAAGGACTGAAAAGCAAAAAAAAGAAACACACCGAGGCTGGCAGTTTGAAGAAACCAAAAAAGTGAGGCTTTGTAGCAAAAGCTGATTCCAGAAAACAGAAAAATCAAAAGATGAGGGAGCTTCGAAAAACAACAGAGAAATATAAAACTAAACCGACAAACAAACCAGGACGGCAGGAGGAACACGGAGGAGAGGAAATCCAGAACCAGACGAACGGACACCACGATGCAGATTAATACTACAGTCCATATACATGATCTCATAACTCCTTTAAGTAATAGATCATTACTGAGAGATGATAATCCTTTAATACTGAGCATCTGCAGATCATAAGATCTTGTTTTAGCTTTTAATCAAATATTTCTTTATGAATATGAATACACACATTGCAAAGCAAATAAAATAACTACAGAAAATGTAATTTGCCCTGTACGTTCGTGTCTGTAGGGACTTGATGATCAGTGAACTTGATGATACTTCACATTTTAAAGATGCAACTTCTCAGCAGACAAAATTATAAGTCAGTGCTGCTGACGGGTTCCCAAATGGCAAAATTTACGAACCATAATCAAATGTATACATATGCATCAAGCCAGTCACAATCAGATGATAAATATTGTTTGTTTTTGAGGAAATACAGCCTTTAAATAGAGACTCCGAGTCGTTTCCAGCTTCGTGATTAATGTAACTTTACTGCTCTGACAAACTGTAGACTGAAAAACAGCCAAAACTGTCACATTTTCATGCTTTAATTGAATGATCTGGGTCATTGTGTCAGTCACACGGCCCGATCAATTATTCACAGAGGCCGAGTTGAAGCACCTGAAAAAACACGTAACATGACATTTTAAAGACCTTCGTGAAAGGTCATCCGGCTGTTAATTGATTTCAGCCCTTTAGCTTTAGTTATGATACGTTTCCCGGGTCAGTTTTCACTGTTTTTGTTTGTTTTGACCAAAATGAAGAACAGTTTATCTCAATTATGTTCATAGTTTGCAGCATTAAAATGATGTTTGCAACCGAAAAAAATGATCTTTAATCAGTTAACCTGCAGAAATGTTAAAGAAACGCTGCACTTTTTTTGCTTCAACTGTAATAAAGATGTTTTTTTATATTTTATTTTACTTTTAAGGATGTATGTCGTGTTTTTGTCTTGGATTTCAGTTTGTCGTGAGGTTTTCTCGTCATTATCTCCGTCCATCACTCACACTGTATGTTCACCTTCTTAGAAACGCCGAGACTCGACTGAAGCTTTAAAATAACACACTTCATCTGTCTGCTGTCTCTTTGTCCCTCTCTGTTCCTGTCTGTCTGTCTGTCTGTCTGCCTCTGCGTTTTATCTGTCTGTCTATTTTGGTCTGTTTATCTGTTTGTCGGTTTCTCTGCCCGCCTCACTGTCTGTCTGTCTGTCTGTTGTCATCTGTCTGTCTGTGATATGAACCCGCCGGTATATTATTAATATTATTTGTGACACACACACACACACACACACACACGTACACAGTATCAGTATCTCCGGCTTGCAGACAGCTTGCAGACAGAGCTCAGTAAGTGAATTAAGCTGGTCTGGACTCTACTAAAGCTGACACTGGCTGACTTAGTAAGCACACACAAACACACACAAAGAACTGACATGCACACACACACACACACACACACACACACAATGTTAAACTTACACACACAGCAGATAAATAATTGCAGAGCCAACAGATGAATGTTCACACACTCGGCACGGAAAATTTAATGCTGCATAATCAACTTATTCAGACAGGCATCGTTTTACCGTTTTTACCCTCTTGACCTTTTTAATTCTCCCTGTTAAAATAAAACTTATGCCGATGCAACTTCTGCTAATAATAAACATAATCACTCTAATCACTGTGTGTGTGTGTTCGTGTCCTCCAGCGCCTCAAGGAGCTGAAACAGAGGGAGTTTTACAGAGCGTTGGCCTGCAGGAGGCAGAGGAGGCGCAGGGAGGAGAAGAGGGAGGAGAGAGCGCTGAGGAGGCTCCACAAGCATGAGGAGAGGAGGACAGGAGAGTGGTGAGTCATCTGCAAGTCTGCACAACGACTGAAAACTAACAGTCTCTGAGGTTTGCAGGGATACGAGTTCGGAGTTGTGGCTTGTAGGCGACTTCTGGCTTCTGCAAACCTCTTTTTTTTTCCTGTTGTAGCCACTTTGGGTTTTATTTTAGGGGTTAAAAACACAAAAACAAAAACTTCCAAAATAAAACTTACTTAAAAAAAAAACACAACAACAAAAAGACAGTGCGAAGTGAAGAGGTCAGAACTCCAGATCGATTTTTTCTGGCTTTTAAGGGTCAAAACTCACAAGTGTTGTTGCATTCTTTGCATACTTCTCCACAGCAGATATTTGGACTTATCATACAGGCAAAGCAGGTTAACATTAATGATATCAGCTTTGACAGTGTGACATTGAGCAAACATGGACCCTGAAACCGTGGCAGCTAAATGGAATTCAGCCCTGATTAATTTGACGTTTTAAACCTTTGCTTATGATGTTTAAAGGCCTATTCATCTTCAGAGGTGCAACCTGCCTTATTAAGTGCACTATGAGCTTCAGACTGCAGAGATTACAATCTTTCCTCCGATGGGAATCCAATACAGACGACATCTTGCTGCGTCGAAGCTGTACAGCTGTGTTTCAACGCTGCCGAACAATCCACATATCTGTGTGTGTGTTTGTGTGCTGGTGGGGAAGCTCCGACATCTGGGTTTTTTTCACGTGGGCTGCCAAGCAGAGTTGCAACTCACGTGCTGTTTGCCTTTAAAAAAAAAAAAAACCTGTAAGACAAATGATAAACAAACACGGAGGTCTGGAAACAGATGATGTGGATTTGGCTGCTTCTCGCTGAAAACATGGTCTGATGAGAGTTCATCTGGCGAGCTACCAAACAGAGAATCTGCTTTCTCAAAATATATATACGATGGCACTTGAATGCAAAATTTGAGCTCAAGAGCTGCAAGTCAAAACCTGAAGACGCCCACTCACAAAAATAAAAAGTAAAAAAAAAACAGCTTAAGTTTCCGCCAAAAAAAAAAAAAACAGTCCCTGCAGACGCGATCAAACATCCACCACTTTTTAAAATCCATGCATGAAAGTTGGAATTTTTTAATATAGATCTGCTTGCTGACCGTTGAGCCAAAAAATGCGCCCACGTAGACTTTAAATCACTTGATGTTCTGACTGACTGACGTGCTTTTCTTCACAGAAATGTACAGGAGTAAAAATAAAAGCAAAACAAAACAGAGACTGGTATCCAGCTCCTTGGTTACAATGAGCGTTGGCACAGCAACCAAGAAAATGCATCTCGCTGTGCTTAATGGGGTTAATCGGCACGGCTGTAAAGTATTTCTGACCAATCACGTCGTGCCGCTGAATCCGCTCTCTGCACAGGAAAAAAAAAGCTGTGTATCACTATCAGCTGTCACTGCCATTTTCAGATTTGCAACAATGCAGTTTGGCTGCTGGAAAAAGGAAAGGAGGAGAAAAGCATGGCTGAATTGATTTTCAGCTGGATTTCAGCTCCTCTCTCGCCCTCCTCACCGCTCGTCTCCTTGTCTCCTCTCCTTCACCTCTTTCAATCTTTACTTTAAGTCACCTCCTTTCCTCTCGTCTTTTCCTGCATTCTCCTTTCCTTTCGTTGTCTGCTCTTCCATTTATGATTTCTATCCTATTTATCTACATCCTCTCTTCTTTACCTACCAAATTTATTCGTTCCCTATCTCTCCTTCTTTCCTTTTCATCCATCCTTTTATCATTTCCTCAATAAATCTTGTCTCATTGTTCTCATTATTTGTCTCATCCCCTTCCCTCCTCATTATCCTCTTCTCTCCTTTAATCCTCTCTTATCCTCTTCTTTCCTCTTTCCTTTTGTCCTTTCATTGTCTCCTCTCCCCCTTTCTCAACTTTTTACCATTTAACCCCACATCTCCTCTTTCCTTCTACCTCTCCTTTCATTTCATCCTTTCCTTGTTTACTCTCCTTTTACTTCTTCCTTGTAATTTAATTCCTGTCATCTTCACTTTTCTTTTGTCTTCTCTTCACCCACCTTTAACTATATCTCTTCCCTTTTCTCCTTCTTTCCGTCCTCTCCTCTCCTCAGCGCTCCAGGTTCTGGTCCCATGTTCCGGTCCACCACAGTCGCAGTTGAACCAGTAAACCAGACCAGACCGGACTTTGTGCAGAACTGGGCCGACATCCACACAAGCAGCTCCACACTGGGAACAAGTAAGCGCTTTTATCTGCTTAAAAGATGTGACCGCTTGAATAGTTCATGAGCGTGTGTTTGGTTTTGGGTGATGGAGCGATCACTCTTGATGCTGAGGGTTTAAACGTTTGCTCCAGAAACAGCACAATGTCTTTGTTAACAGAGGACTTGAGAAAAAGAATGTGAACAGCTCGAAATCTTGGCAGGAAATGTGAAATGCAGACAGATGAGAGGTTACGGTCTGAGGAAGAAGAGCTCACATCATAACAGAAATATGTAATTTGCAATTACACACTGAATGTGAAGATGCTCTGGAGGTTCAACCAGCAGCAGAGTTTCAGACAAAATCAATTGATGAGTGGATTTTACTGAACTTAAACGGCACAGAGTTTCTTTTTTTTCTCAGAGTTCGACTTTCGAGAACTTTGTCACATACTTTCCTGCCATTGACCAACTGCAGACTGTCGTGACAGTCTTGACCTTTTAGCGAATATAGAGTCTCAGAATAAAGGAAGCTCTTGTATTACAGTAAAATTCATACCGTCCTGCTCTGCTGGAGTGCAAAATGCTCCAACGCAGAGATGCAGCATTGTTCGTCGTTGTTTCTCCACAGAAACTCCTATAATTTCCATGTTCCTTAAACTTTATTATAACTAATCATCTTAATCTTAAACCTATATTTGTCTGATGCCATTAGAGTTACCAGATTGTCATGCAATATAACCCCGTGTTTGCAAAAACATGCAAAAGATTTTCAGGTGCTACTTCCTGTTTTGACTGCAAAAGAGGATTTATTTATTGCTGCAGAGGTTTGATGAAGCCTGAAAAATACTTTTACTGTTATACCTTTGTTATTTCTCTATATCTACTTTTTAATTAACCTTCAGACTAAAATATTGAAAAGAAAACTGCACTTTATTCACAAACTGTTTGGGTACACATAGCACAAACTATTGCAGTCACTGTTTTGTCATCCCCATTTGTATCAATGATAGCAGGTTTGAAAACAGAATTGTGCTTTGTTAAAACACAATGAAATTAAAAAGCACAACAAACTCTTTCCTCCTACAAAACATTTTTAGAAATGTTTCAACAAATAATGCTCTGCACGAGGCTGTTTTATTG
>JAPZDZ010000003.1:21817623-21830527 GCA_029783805.1 Acanthurus tennentii | reverse complement strand
AAGGTGCAAGATGGATTCATTTTTCACAAATAAAGAAAGCTTAACATGAAATTTGGCAGCAGCGTACCTGTGGTTTGAGAGAAACAATCAATTGTCACCCCGTCTTTTCTGAAAATTGTCTTTTTCTCAGTTTAAACCAAAAGTTTTGAGAACTACCTTCAGAGTTGACTCTCCAAGCACTTAGCGATTTCAGGAGTCATAATTCAAATGCAGACTCTGCTGCAAAAACCTAAATATTTAACAAAAGGGGGTTTCTGTTGAAAGAAGAAGGCACATTATGGATTACTCTTAAAGTTATGAGTCGTTTTAAAACCTTTGCCCAAGAAATAATGGTCTGAATCATCTGCCTCACTGATGTATAGGCAGATGAATGTCTAGCAGCATGTTGTCCTCCATAATGGATATAAAAATGGATATTACAAGTTACAATAAAACCTGTAATCTTTTTTTTTCCTGTCTCAAAGTGAGCCACACATTCATCTCTGCGCTTATGTTTTTTTCTTAAGTCCATCCTACACCCATAAATCATATTCAGATGTGTTAAAAGCAACAAAAGAGTGATGGTGACGAGCCAGAACGCTGAATAAATGCATAAGGAGCTTACTGTATGAGGAATCCTAAAAATGAATGCTATTCTTCTGCATGTATCCTTTCCCGACTCTTTCTTTACAGTCAGGTTAGGCAGATAATCCTGTTATGTTTTGCATGTAAATGTAGCCACTGACAGCTGCTATTATCCCCTGTGCTCTCCCTCCATCTTAGAGCCTCAAACGTCGCTGATCCAGCCCCTCATCCCCCTGGACCCTGCACTGGAAACCAGACTCCTGAGCGAGGCACCATGGGCGTACAGCCAGATGGACACCAAGGACAGTAAAACTGCTGCTGATTCCTGCATCTTCAACAGGACCCAGATGGATCACCTGACGGCCGTGGCCATTACACCCAGTACGACCACCACCACCACCAACAGCATCATGACCACGGATAACACAGATATCAACGCTTCTCCCAAAAGCAGCCACTTTAACAAGATCCCCTGGGCTCATCATTATTTAAGCGAGCCCATTACTCCCAATAGCATCCCAACGACATCCACTAACACCAACACTAATGGGTCCATTTTCAACAAAACCACCGTGGCCAACTTCAGCAAGAAAACCATCACAAGCACCACCGCCACCGCCATTTCCAACACAACAGACCTCAGCCCCAACACTAGTAGAGGAATTTGTGGACCAGTTGGAGCCTCAGACAACCAGTCCGTCCCCTGCAGAGTCCGTCCTGTGTCCTTCTCGCTGCCCAAAAGGAGCTGCGTCCTCCTCCACCAATCGGCTGCAGTCTTCTTCCAAGCTGGGCGGAGCTCTGGCTTGTCGGGGAAGCAAGAAGGTGTGACTGTGCAGGAAAGAGCTAAAGATCCGGCAGAAAAAGCCACAGATCAGCGGCTCAAATCTCCAGTATCTGCAGAGGTGGACGGTGTAGGTGTGGATCACTGGGACACTGGAAACCAGTGCAATGTGGACAATAAAACTGCAATCCAGCACTCTGAGGCTGGAGCCAAAATGTCTACTGAGAGGAGAACCGGAGGGCCCTTTGGGACCGAAGCCCAGGTTTCTTTATGTAATCGCAATGTGATCGGAGTTGAAGACTCTGTTGTCAGTGGGAATGAAGCCCAGCTCTCCTTATGTAACGACAATGGGACTGGAGCCCAGGTCAGCAGTGAAAGTGGGACTGGAGCTCATCTTTATTTAAACAGTGGGGTCTCAGAAAATACCAGTTCTGACAGTGTAAACACAGTCATCCCTAAAGCTTTGGTGCGCAGGGACAGCATGGATGAAACACATGACGATTCGGACAATCAGGGCTCTGCCCAGGAATATAAAGATCCACTGTGTCCCACCACGAATCAGCCACAAAAAACAGTTTCTGATAGTTACAGTGAGACTGAAAAGTCTTCAAATCAAACACAGTCCAAAGAATCAAACTCCTCTCCATCAAACGGGGCTAAAGAATCAATGTTTTTGCCTTCAGGTCGTCCCAAAGAGCCGTTTTGTCGCGTCCTGAGCCGAGACGGCAGCAGGGTTCTCCTTTGGCCGTCGGAGATGGTCAGCTACACCAAGACGCTGCCCTCCATCTCCTACAGCATCAACCCTTTATTGTACGACTTCAGAGCGCATAACAGGGCCAAGGAAGGGGGTGAGGGAAAGAAAGGAGGGCTGGAGGAAGAGAGGGAGAGAATAAAGCCGCCTGTGATCAAACAACCAGACTGCCAACAGAGGCAGGAAGTTATAGAGGGAGGAAGGGAAGGGAAGATAGATGAAAGGGAAGAAGAGGATGAAGGAGGACAGGCAGGAAATCCTATGGAACTCGTAGCTCATTGTAGCGGCGGTGACGTAGTTCCGGATCGCTGCGGCTGCCGTGATGAAAGTGCTTTAAAATTCGTTCCCGTTTCCACAGAATGCCACCTCACGCCGCAGCCAGGCCTTCAAAAAACTGGGAGGAGGAGGAGGAGGAAGCGGAGAGGAGGGGTGAGGAGGGGAATAAGGAAGAGGGGGAGGAGGAAAAGAGGAGAAGAGACGGATAGAAAAGATTCAGAGAGGGGACGAAGGATAATAAGTAGTCCTTCTGAGAATCAGATGTTTGAAGGCAGAAAAGAAGAGAGGTTGCAAAGAGAGGGCACGGAGAAAGAGGAGAAGGGAGAATTTGGGCTATTAAGTAATCTTGCAGTGCATCGGCTGGTAGGAGATAGAGAAAGGAGGTTGAGGGCAGAAGAGAGAAGGATAAGAGGAGATCAGACAGAGCGAGAGAGGCCGGGTAGAAATGACAAGAAAAGAGGAGAGCTATTAAGTAATCTTCCCGTGAATCGGTGTAATCGGTGTAACCAGCTGTGTCTGCAGGTGAAAAGAGGGGCCAGCCAGCATCAATCCCAGCAATCAGCCTCCGGGTGGGGCCAGGGGCTCAGAAAGCTCCTCTGCAGGGGTGCAGCATGTAACTCAGTGATTAGCCCCGTCCCCGGGTCTGTTATACAGATGCCTTGCTGTCCTGCAATTACACCCGACCTGACTCAGAATGATAGAGAGAGCGGGAAGATGCACGAAAATACACAAGCAGGGAAGGAGGAAGGGCGGAGAGATGAGGAGCAAAGGAATCTGAGTACGACAGAGATAAGAGCTGCTCAGGATGCGAAGGAAAACGTGTGTAACCTAGTGATTAGCAATGTTTCTTTGCCATGTGGAGACGCAGCGCGAGAGCCAGAAATTTGTCTCGTTCCTGCACCGCACAGGGAAACAGCATGCGATCCAACGATTAGCCTTGTCCCTGCTCCCTTTAGGGAAGCAGCGTGTAGTCAAAGACAAACAATACCTGCAGGACACAGCAATCCGGTGTTAGACCCGGCCCCACGCTGCTCTGCACAACAGATAGAAACACAGCCGAGAATTAGATCAGCCTGCGCAGACACGATCCTCCCCAGTGATGCCATTTCAAAGGAAGTGATGTCGAAGAGAGCAGCAACAGCTGGCAAGAGGAAGAGGGAATCGCCGGAGGCTGGAGAAACGCCGAGGAAGAAACGGAAAAGAGGAAGGAGACACGCAAGGAGGGTTACCTGCGCCTTAAGGACTTGTGCACGGAGACAAGAGGGAGCTTGTGTTGGGTTGACCAATGACCTCGGCGTTGATGAGTCCTCTTGTACGCAGGACTCCACGGAGATGCTGAAACTTAGCAGCAACGAGAGTGGGACTTTCTTGGACAACTGCGTGAGTTGCACAACAAGCGAGTGCAATCCAGAGGGCAACAGGACCGAGGAAAACACGGACTGCCACTTTCACTGCCGGACAAAACACTGTCTGTGTCATATCGTTGGTAGCAGTGAGGAAACATTTAGTCGTAACACGGTTGACAAACTAAATAACTACTGCCTCTGTGATGACAAGTGCAAAGCCAACGACTGCACTCAATTTGGCCCCGATGCCTCCGGAGGCGAGGACAAGAGGAAGTGCAGGACAGACTCTCACACCTGTAACACACCAAGCGACCACAGCCGGCTGAATAAAACTGATAACAGGGATGAGAACCCCGATGATTCAGGCATCTGCAGAGCATCGCATGACAATCCTCACGACAAGTACGTCAAAGACAATCCGAGCTGTGACAGAGATCTTTCTCCTGATCATGTGGACAGTGACAAACCTACCTGTAACACAAGTGATTTACCCTTAAAAGACGTCATTACCTGTAGCACCGATGAAACTCAAGCTGACCGCTGTCAATATAAAGACAAGCACATAGAGGTTAAAAAAATGGCCTCTGAATCTGCAGCTCAGAGCAGATCAGACACGTTTGATGACTGCTGTAATTCCAAATTTAACGATTTGTGTTATAACCACACAAACAACCAAAGTGACCACAGTGGGGAGGATAAACCCAAACCACAGTGTCACAATGAAACAAAAAACAACCTCCCTGATAAGAAAACTTGTATCAGTACCAACCAAAGCAACAAAACCGAAATTGACAGCGGTCAGCGTGATTATTTCAACAGTAATCATGTCACTGATTGTAATCACTGTGCTAATGTTGTGGATAAGAGTTGTGACACAAATGCAACAGGAGCGGCTGCGTTCACGAGCGTAAACTCGAAGCAAAAAGAGGAGAAAACAGACGTAGAGAAGGACAGAATAGAGGAGGAGGAGAAGCAGTTGGTGAGGAGAAAGGTAAAGGAGCAGCAAGAGGAGTGGGAGAAGGAGTGGGTGAGGAGAAAGGCGAAGGAGAAGGAGGACAGGGAGAGAAGGAAGGAGATCGATTTTGAGCATCTCTACCCGGAGAAGAGGCCTTGTTTTCCTCACACCCTTGCCCCACATTGCATCCCCCTCCACGCTCCTCTCCTCCTCCCGCCTCCCCTCTCCTCCTCCACCTCCTCTTCCTCCTCGTTCTCCTTCCATCACACCATCATCCAGCGCCACCTCTCCCTCCTCCCACCTCCGACGCACCTCCCCGTCCACTCGTACCCTCACCTCCTCCCTTCTTTCTCTCCACATCTCACCCCCATCACTGTTAATCCGCCTCCTGCTCCTCCTCCACCTCCTCCTCCTCCCCCCATTGCTCCCTCTTTCTACGCATCATCTCCCATCCCTCTCCTGGACGCTCCAGGTCCGTTTCCCATAGCAGGTGTGTTTCACCCTTTGCAGAGTCACCACCCGCCTCTGTATCCTCCACCTCATCCTGCAGTCGTGCCCTTACAGATGTTGTTCTGAATAAATCAGAAGAAAGAAGCAAGAAATAGACTCATGAAAAGAACATTTTGCCATTTTTTTTTTTAAGGAAAAAGGCATCAGGTGAAAGCAGTTTTCGTGTGTCATTACCTTTATACTTGAAGTGAGGATGAAATGTGAGGGATAACAATTTCAGAGGGACTTGAGAAGAAAAACAAAACCAATCATATTCAAAGCTAAACCTCTGGCAACCTCATCACCCCGTTCATACACTCCAAGCACTGATTCACACATCGGAAAAAATGATGCCTAATTATCTTCATCAGTTGCAATCCTGCTCAAAATGAGCCTCAGGTGTGCAGCCAGCAAAATCGTGGCGGGGATACACAGCTGGGCTTGTTTCCCTCGACAGAAATCAGTCGATGCTCCTGTTTTGCATTTTAAACCAATGATTTGTTTGGTTTAAAGCATGTTTGAAATTTAAAACTATGGTTTGTTACTTTAAAGGACAAATCCACCGTTGCACAGTCAGATATCTTCAGTCTGTGATAATAATGCAGGCTTTTTTTTCCCATGTTTTAATATTTATTTCCCCCCCTAAATGTTTCAGTTTCTGTAAGTGATTTCCTACTTTTTTCCAGAATTATTTTCCAGACTGATGCAAACTTTTTGTTCTCACCTCGAGGTTATAAAGAGCCGTTGACCTGCATGACTCTTAAGCTAGCATCTGTTATGCCAGGGAAGGTCAGGAAGTCTGTTTTCCCCAGAGATTTCAGTGCTATTTGTTTAGGTTTTGGAGCTCAAATATGACTTAACACATGCAGGCACACATGCAGTTCAGTTGTTGGACAAGTTGAAGGTTTGTAAAACACAGTTTCAGTCAGCAGCGAAACACATTAATCCACTTTAACTGATCACATGATCAAATGTTAAGCAGACTTTAGTTTCATCATGTTGCACGTGTTACACAGCAGTTAGCCAAACAGCTAGCAAAGTAGCTTTAGTTTTAATTAATGTGGCATCAGGTGATTAACAGCAGGCAAATAATTTAATCTTATGACTTTAAATGGCAAAGAAAATACACGTAAATTTAAAATCCTTTCAAATGAAAAAGATAAAAACACATAAATGCCTCTGAACAGAATTCAAAAAAACATCCAACCTCAGTTTGAACGAAGATCAAACTACAGAAAAATATTGTTTAAATTGCTTTCTACGTCCAAATAACATGATTTATTAGGTTTAATCAAAGAAGTCAGTTGGTTTTTGATTCATCTTTTTGATGGATGTCGTTGGTTCACAACATGATATAAACATTCCAGCTGTGAGCAGCTGGAAGAGAATAAATTGATGATAATAGTAGAAAATAGCTCTTTGGAACTATAAGGAAAATAAGTGTGAAATATTAGAAAAAAACACTTGTTTTCTTCCTGAGAATTAAATATGCAGTGGCATTTTAAAGTGTTGACTTGATTGAGGTCAAATATTATTTCCTGCACACATTAGCACAAAATGGAAACCTACGGTGACTATTTCTTTATGCTAACTGCAAAATACAGTATTTTAAGAGTACTATTATATATTATTAGTTTCAAAATGAGATACAGCTTCATGCTACATGAGTTCAAGTGACTGTTATTGGGTATGAAAAGGGTCACATGGCCTGACCAGACTTCACAGTGAATCCGAGTTAATCCTCCCACTGGGTAAAAGAAGCTCTGGCCTGTTTGCATTTATCTAAAACAATCACAATCATCTTAGGCGATGCTGAAACCTTGGCTGCATCCACCGTGACCTTGCAAAACAGTACCAAGCTGCTTTCACCTGCAGTCCGAACCGTTGAGTCAGACTAGTTTGTAAATTGAATCCGAGCCTTGTCTGCGGTGCATCTCTCCCCGTGTGACTGTTGCACGTCAGAGCGAAATGTTAAGTCTAGAAATAAGCATTTGCTCTTTGATTTTGAGGGGATTGACTCCACCGTCTGACCTTTACTCCTGACGTTTTGGACTGTTGATTTTCTACCATCGCACTCCGCTGCAGCTGTGCTAAAAATACCCCGACCGTGTGGATAACTTTACACTTAGTGACTCATCTGAGGAAACAAAGGCCAGAACACACAGAGTGTGATTGAGCTTGTTGCATGACACGCGGCTTCAGTCGGGTCCTGCGAGAGGCAGAGCGTGGAGATGAGCTGTGATGAAATAGATGTGAGGATTTGATTGTCAGGTAATCACAAAACAACCCCTTTTTTTTCTTTTCTTTTTTGATTAAACTCCCCGCCTCCTCTCCCTGCTGTCACTCATTGGTTGCTTGTTGCAGTCGGACGGATGAATTTTTCGACACTGTATTTTTAAGACGACAAAACAGCAGAAGCACCTTCACAAAATCATCCTTTCATTCATGTGCGGGAAGTTCAAAGTGTTCCTTTTTCTGGCAGCACTTTCCTATCCGAACAGCCCCTCAGGGTGGATTTCTTTCTTTTAAAGCTAAGGGTTAGGACAAAAACACAGGAGAATAAGTGTGGATCCTTCCTTCCTTCTTTGTTCACATTTTCCTCTTTTGAGTCTCACTGGCTCCCACTTTGTTTCATAAAGTAGAGCAAAAATACCTCAGAATTAGGAAAGCGTGACTGCGCTGCATCGCCGGAGTCCGGAGAGTCGCTCCTGACAGCGTGACGCTCAGACTTTCAGAGGTGGGAATGGCAGGCGTAGTGATGAGGGAAGTGCAGAGTAACTCCCACACTTACTAACACATTGTGTTTTTTTTTCTCTCTCTCTCTCTCTTTCTCTCTGACGTTTTTTTCTCTCGCTCCTCTGAAGTTGAACATCTGGCTGCGATGGCTTTGGGGCATAACTGGCATCTCGGCAACTGTAGATTATTGTGCCGCAGACAGCGATGACAAACAAACAAAAGCAAATACAAAATATGCATGAAAACAGACTACAAGAAGCAGATTTTCGTGGGTGGAATCGCCGTCATTATTCTAACTAAAGTTTTTTCAGGCAAGAACTGGAACATTTCGGTCACATTGATCCCAGAAAGCTTGTTTGAGCCTCACAGTTCCTCCAGTCTTTTTTTTTTTTAATGGTAGGCAGCGGCTCCTCACCAGTTGATCTCCAGTATGTTGGACATGTCACGGTGACACTGCGAATCCCAGGGGTGACACACATGCAGCTGTTGCTTCTTGAGGTATATTTGTGAACAAGTAGCAGCATAAAAACTCACGCCTTCTTCTACTTACAGCTCCAAGTGCGAGAAACAGCCAGAATCATATTTAGCTGGCGTGACGGCACTCATACAGCAACATTGCTCTCTTCCTGTAGCTCTGTACCACAAGGGGTTGAAACCATATGTTCCCTGTGAATGTAGGTTTTATTTATACTTGTGATAAAAACTGTGTAAATTAGAGAAAAGAGAAAAAAACGAAGCAGTTATTTGATGTATTTTTGTAGAGAAACCTCAGTTGAATGAGGCACAGTTTTTGTATCATGTACTATTTTAGCTAGTAAATTTACTCCACACTGAATTTGTCTTGTAAAGCTGTTGTACATATATTCTTTAAAGTCCTGGTAATCAGTTAATGGGTTTAAAATGCTATATTTAAGTTCCTCCAGAGAGCAGTTTCTTTTTTTTCTTCCCAGTTTTGTCAAAGAAATGTCTTGGAAACCCGATAAAATAACATTTGGATTTTTTCTTTTTGTGTAATCTATTTCAGCACACTCATATGCACAGATATTATCCCTGCTAATATAATAGATCTAGAAAAAACAAATTACTCTGAAAATGGAAATAAATCAGTAGACTTCATATCGATGTGTCTTGTTCTCATTGTTCTGCTTTTTTAAAAGGAGGGGAACGATCTCCTGAAAATGACTCGCTTTCATAAAAAGTCCATTACCAGCAGACAAATCTACGAATCGATACGTTTAACCGCTGTATTTCCCCCTGTGTGTGTGTGTTGTGTGTGTTGTGTGTGTGTGTGAAATAATAAAGCAAGTATAGTGCAGAACTCATTCACAGATTATTTCACTTTTTAGACTGAAAAAATAATATTAAACCTGCAAAAAAAAAAGATGCCGGTGAACTCACACACACTCCCCGAGTTGATCAGATGCTCTGGGACTGAGACCTTGTGTGTGTGTGTGTGTGTCTGTGCATGTGTGTGTGTGTGTGTGTCCCCAGAAGGCTCTGAGACAGCTGGGACCGTCATGTTCAATGACTAAAATAGCGTCAAAACTCAACATGTTCATCACCTGGGGCCGTGTGATTGTGCGTGTCTGCCATTTGTACAATATTTCCATCTGCCTGTGTGCATGTGTGTGTGTGAGTAGGTGTGTGTTCTTGTGTGTGTGTGTGTGTGTGTGAGAGTGAAGTCAAGTTTACTTTAGTGCCAAATCAACAATTCTTAGTAATTTGCTTCAGTGACCTTTAAAAACCATCTAGAAACCTTCTGACATTAAACCTTAACTGTATGGATGTTCTTCAGAAAGTGTGTGTGTGTGTGTGTGTGTGTGTGTGTTTGATCTTTCAGACCTGAACTCCTCTCTCTTATTACCGTCTTTGTGTTGTTTTTTTTCCATCAAACACTCTTCAGAAAGGCTGATGGATGCCTCCACTCATGCCGGCACTTTACGGCGAAGGAGTTAACAGACTCTGCGGTTCACCAGCAGCGGTGCATTATGGTTCTTTTCCTTCGCCTCAACCACAGGAAGCACTCAGAAAACATGTTGAGATACCTCAGTGGTGGCTTATTGGGCACTTCATCAGCTGCAAAGAGACAAAATGTTCACAAATGCATCCATTAATGCAGCTGATGTCACTGTCTTTGGACTGAACAAGAAAAAATATGTTAATAATGACGTTCATGATGATTTAAGAATGATATACTAGGAGAAGTAAAGACACTTTATGGTTAAAAAACAGGAATTAAATTTGTTTTGAGGCAGAAAGATTCAGATTGGAGTATTTTTCTTCCTCCTGTCTAAGCAGTAAAGCTTCAGCTCGGGTCATTAAAGATGGCTGATGTCAAGAACGATCAACTTTTTCCTCGAATCCTCGAAAACAGCCTTCCTTCGGCTCAATCACAACGACTTTAAGAGCTCGTCTAAAGAGTTTTAGAGTTTTCGCAGCCAGTAATTGAGCATGTAATCCCTCCTTTGTTGAGTCTAAAACGTTTCATGTCCAGCTTTTGGAGATTTTCATGCTTCATTATTTCATTTTTTTCCAATTTTGAGGATTTAAAACTGTGACAAAGACGTTTTTTTTTTACCCCACAATGAGCACTTTCATCTTGATACCGAAGTACATCCAATATTTTACCAAGTAAAAATGCCACACAGGACTTTTACTTGTGATGTAGTATTTTTTTTTCCATTGTTGCATTACTACATTAAGTTCGGGGAAGTGGTGGATCCGTGTGATCCCTGAGGCGCCGCTCTGCCTTTGTGCGGTGCACCGACACACTTTGGATGGTTTGGTAATGGCTGAGCAGGACGGGCAAACGTTTCCTCTTGCAGGAAGTCAAGACTCAGAAAGCCCCAAAACCGCAGGGAGGCAACAGAAAGCAATAACATTTGTTCTAACATTTTTGATCACTCCTGCTCGCTGTGCAGAAATGGGTCATGGCTGCCAGAGACGCATCAAACATCTTGTAGTCGTCTGAGTCAGTGGATTCTCCGATGGGCCTTTTTCCACCACGCTGTCAACAGCGCTCTCCACTTTCAAAGCCGACAGTGTTTTAGTGCTGAGGAACTAAAAAGTTTTCGAGCCTTCCCACTTTTCTGCTCATTTATGATGACTGATTGCGTCTCGCTTCTCGCCTGGAGACAGTGTTACTTTCTCGTTTGCGCGCTTGTTTAGGTGAAACAAAAGGTTATTTCGGATTGAAAACCTCTCAGCTGCACTTCCATCGTTCGCTACGTAGAGTTCATTCATCATCTGTAATCAGCCAAACAACTGAGGCATCGTCTGCGAGCTTGAACAATTTTACAGACTCGTCCTGGGATGCAAAATCAGTAGAGTGAGAAAACACAACAGGAGGCGAAGAAGCAGCCTTGAGCAGCTCCTGTGTTCAATAACTGTGTTCTCGAGCTTCACAGACCACCTATTTTCCTCCAATTCTGCGAATGCGATTGATTTGATGTTGAGCTGCACTCCAAAACAAAATGAAATCAGCCGCAAGATCCTGATTTGGTCAAAACTGACGAAGAACGTTTGACTGAGGAAGAGTCTGAAACAAGCAGGGAAAGTGTCAGTGCTCCTTATTAAGTTGATGTATCTCCTTCAGAGGAATGGCTTTCAAGGATGCATGATCACAGTGAAAAGTACCACATATTCCCACTTTTGAAGGGAGGATTTCAAGTGGTTGCAACCTGCAACCTCACAGCTAGAGGGTGCTAAATCTCACACACTGGACCTTAAATAAAGGGCATCAAGAAATAGAAGTATCTTGTAAAATTATTTGGATCTTTCATTATTCTTTTTTCCACAAGGAGAAGTTTCCAAGAGCAATCTTCTTTTCTGTTAATTTGGGTTTGTCTTCCTCCCTGATTTGACATCGAGCTGCAGTCTGTAAATAGAAAAATCACTTGAGGGATCTTGATTTGGTCTCAATTGACCGAAACCATTTGATTGAAGAAGTGTCTGAAGCAAGCTGGATGTGTGTTTTCTGTGACTCTATGCACAGTTTGTTCTCTAAAAGCCTTTGTTTAATCAGCAAGAAATAACACTTTAAAACTTTCCTTTTAACCCTTCGTGTTTTGTTCATGTTGCTTTTACTTCCTCAGTGTTTGAGATTCCCCAGATTCTCCTGTTGCATGTGTACAAAATAGTGAAAATATGTCACATTTTATTCCCTGGACCATTAAACACTGTAATTTCAAAACGCAAAGAATTATTTCAGATTTTTATATGTTATATTTGCTATGAATGAACAAAATGTTCATGTTGTGAGCCTCTCAAGGATAAATACTGAAAGTAAACACAGTTTTAACCCGCTGGCTCCCTGTAATAACTTAAAAAAAATATAATGACAAAAATGCAAACAGACTTATTTGGTATTTGGGAGAAGATTGATCCTGATACCTTTCAGCGCTTTTAACAATTTCTAAGGCCAAAATGTCTGTAGGAACGACTGGATGGAGTAATGCAACATGTGATGTTGCACTGAGCGACATGTGCGATGTGGATCAGTGCATAATGATCTTTTTCTGAGCTTAACCGAAGAGCTATAATGTGCAAACTGTAACCATTTTAAAGACTCAATAGCAAATATTCCACTACTGGTTTTTAAACCTTGCACATCTTTGCTTCTGCACAGATGACTGTCATTTCCACATTTTGCTCTTGTTCTTTTGTTCACATTTTTTGTTATGTTGTTTAAGGCCACTCTGCATTCTTGGTTTTAATTTTTTGCACACTTACTTTTCTATTTCCTTTGTAAATGTCCTTTTTTAATTCACTTGAAGATTCCTTCTAGTCGTTGTTGTGTAGTTTGTGGAGTGCTGCAACAGGGGAGTTGTGAATTTGGGATCAATAAAGTACATCTATCTATTTGTCTATCGAGATAGAAACGGAAAGTTTCAATTTTAACAATGCAGAGAACTGCAAAGTTTCAACATTTCATTTGCATAAAAACTACAATGGTATTTTTATTTCTCGTGAGCATCAGAGCAGTAAAAACTGATGTTTTATCAAAT
>JAPZDZ010000003.1:21612921-21623200 GCA_029783805.1 Acanthurus tennentii | reverse complement strand
TGTGTGTGTGTGTGTGTGTGCGAGTACCAAAGGACAAGCTGTGTTTAATGCCAACAGTCTTTAATGTTTCCTCTCTAACTAAGCTGACAGCCAGCAGCTGAAGGCTCACCATGTTTGTGTGTGTGTTTGCCAGTGGAAACATTCCTCTCCCTTGCTGAATTAAAGGCAGTTTTTTTTTGTGTGTAGTTTTACGTTTTAAATGAGGATTTTGTGTTTATGTGTCTAAAAACCTGTATTTTGAGTCTTAAATGCTGTGCTTTTGTAGATTTGAAAAGAGGATCTGCACAGTAAAGTGCCAAAAAATTGCTTACTATTAGTTCCTAGGAGACAGATATAAATAACCAACCACTAGATGCACATGAAAGTGGTGTATTTAAGTGCATTTTGATGTAATTATGAACAATTTGAACACATACGTTGAACACAGAATTTGCTTGGTGACTCTTACAGACTCCATTCTGTCATGATTTCAAGCTGACGACAGGAAATAGATGATCTGCATCAGGTTTCATGGCCACATTCAGCATCAGAGGTGCGTTCGGTCGACCCTGAAACCACGCCCAACATGATGTCATCATGCACCAAACCTCAGATTAAACTTCCTGCAACAAAGTGAGACTTTGACTTCTTAATGTCGGCAAACACTTTCCTCCGAACAGCAAAACAGTAACATAACTCCTCTAACTACATGTTATTAATAAAACAGCTGATTTTAATGTGCTAGAAACACATTGTGTTGGCCATAATGCACAAAAATATTGATTTTTAATAATTAAATTCATTGAATGAAATATAAATGAGGCTCTACACTGATGCAGCTCCTCCATTTATGTATATATAATCATATAAATGTACAAACATACATGACCCTTATGGTTGTGATGTTGGTCTACACAATGTGCAGACGGTAACCAGAGAAACTTTTCTGTTTTCTGATGGGAAATCAGCCCTCAGAGTGGGTGGGGGGTGTGCAGCTTCACTCCCACCGGACGCCGTTTCCTCTAACGAGAGCGGGAGGACGGCGAGGTTACACTGATGTGGCTGCAGAGGAGAGCAGGCATGTGATACTGATGTGACTTTGACACTGATGGTGAATGACAAGTTTGTAGGACACAAAAGGCAAACAGAGGAAGCACGTATGTGTGTGTGTATGTTTGTGTATGTCTGTGTGTGTGTGTGTGTGTGTTTGTGTGTGTGTGTAAGGGGGGTGATGTTGACAGTAGAAGAACACACAAAGACACCAGGAATCACATTAACATTCAGACTCAGGGTGGAATAAAGGGCTTTATAATTCAGCTCGGTGTGAAGCGACAGCACGAAAGCGAAGAGTGAACAAATGAAAAAGGTTGTATTCACCTACATTTCCTCTCTCTCTCTTTTTTTAGATCCTTTTTTTTTGGAAAGAAATAAAAAAACAAAATCGCACACAGAGACAGACGCAGCAGACTGATGATGTGAATCTTTCTCCGGTTGGCGCAGTGGGAAACATTTCCGCCTCAGACTTTTTAACGGGTTAAAAAGAATCAAACACGACAAACAAACACCAGTTCGGGAGGTTTTATTTGTCTTGTCTTTTCACTGTCGACTGTAATTGACTTCTGTTGTTGAAAAGAGACACAAAAATAAAGAAAAGAGGAAAAGAAGCAGGAAGCAAAAGAAACCCAATTTCTTATAAAAGCCCCCCAAAAAGAGAAAAAAAGAGGGTTGGCGACCTTAAATCTCATTCAAACCACAGCTGGAAATTGTGCGTGTGTGTATGAGTGTGTGTATGTGTGTGTGTTAACAGCATTTAATGGGTCAGCCACCTCTAACAAATCAATACACACTTACACACTCAGGGATTGATTGATGAAAAGTAATAGTTTTGGGGGTCTGAGTCATACTGATGAAGCAGGAATCGACTCCTGCAGGCAGAAATAATTGAAACATGGGATTCAAAACACATCATTTCTTATTCTTCTTAACATTCACACACCATGGAATGAGCTGCAGAGCTGCAGAGGAAATACAGTAAGCTTTTCATTCATGCAATTCACCCCAAATCACATTAATAGTTTCATCCTGTGCTGCTCTGACATGTAGCTCCTAACAAAGCAGCAGTGAGTGTCATGTCAGAGGCTTCCTGTCTCAGAGGACGCAGCCCACATTCTGCTGCGTCCTCTCATTAAACCCCACATGCATTATCTGCACCAACTGGTCTGAATCTGTACATGCAAAGCTTGTAGATTTTATTTTATATCAACCATCCTACAACTATCATGGAAAAGTGACAAGTGTTTTGGCAGATGGATCTTTTTTGTGACTCAGTGCCTCATCAAAAGAAGCCAGCTGAGGTGGGACTTTGTTTTTTTTTTCCGAGGACGTCTAAGACACCCAGGGATCAAGTCAGTCTTTGTATGTGGCAGAAAATGGCTGGGTGGATAGACCTTTTTTTTGACTATCTGAGCACCCCTGCTCTTGACCAAATGCTCGCGGGATCAACAGCACTTCCTGTGTAAATGAAACGCTCTGGAGGTGAGTCAGCATCAGCCCAAGCTAAACAACTGATGAGCACATGGAGCATTAGGGAGGGCTTCAGAAGATGCTCCTGCTGTATTCTCCAAAGAAAGAAAGATGTGCTTTGGCTGAATTCACACAAAAATCTGGCATCATGGCTCCTTCCTGCAGGTTTGAGCTGAGGTTTGGGTGAGTTCATTTGTGCTTTAAAAAGTTTCTGAAATGAAACAACGAGGAAATCAAGTTTTATTCTTCTGATTCGCTGTTTTATTCTTCATAATGCTGCTTCTTCTCTTCATTCACCCTCCAACTCACTGAACCAAGGCTGCTTTCTTCGTTTAGTTAAGCTGGGAGGAAAACCTGCTTTGAATAGTTTGTTTGCAAACATTAATGAACAATCACATTATGCCGTTAAGTTATTACGAGATGACCAACAATATCCATAGAGGTATCAATACAAAGACACTTGGAGGACTCTTCTGGAATGAGAAAGCAAAATGTGTTTTTATTGTCGTTATTGCTGATGCTGTCACAACAGATGGTGACCCACTGAGCCAAGTCCTGTTCAAGGTTTCTGCTTGCTAAAACAAAGATTTTCCTCCCTGGTGTCACTAAGTTCTTGCTCTTTGGGAGAATGTTGGGTCTCAATTAGAGAGCATTTTCTAAATGAAATCCTACGTTTTGAAATTATCGTTACATTGATACACTTGATTTAACTTCTTTTTATTATCATTTTGTCTTTAAACCTTTGACTTGCTCTTGCAACAGGTTGAAGTTAATTCAATTTACAGAAACAATTACATGCATTTTACAATTCGTTTATCGATGAGAGGTCTACTCTTGTAACCTCATTTCCTTGAGAATATTTATCAAAGATTGTGAGTGTGTGTGCGAGTGTGTGCGAGTGTGTGCCTGAGCATAGTAATGAGTCTGGGATCTAAACATTTCACATTTGTGTGTCACACAGCAGGTTCACATCGACACGCCCGTTCGGATGTAAATTCATGAACTCCCACCGATGCACAAATCGCCTTCTGGAAAATTGTAATACAGTTTTCAATTTCTCGAACACCCCCAGACACCTGCAGAATGAGCTCAGACAGGCTGAACTTGACTGTGTGTATATGTGATAATCAAAGGCTGCACAGGGTTTCTGTCGTCTGATACGATTTTCCAATGTTCTACCGGCTGAATCTGCGCTCAGCCGTGCATATATGCCCATATATATAAACACAAATCAGAGTTTCATTTACAGCCAAGTCCACATGCGACGTCGCGCCAATGACATGAGGCTCCTGAAGGACAGCAGAGGACGACGATAACGCCCGCCTACATCATCCTTCATCGCCGCTGCAAGTGGGCGCTAATTGTTGCCTCATTCCCTTCGAGAGGAAAGTCAGCATTTTGTCTTGCATCACTTCCTGCATGCAGATTCAGCATGTGCAAACTGTGAATGTGAGGCGGCGTGATAGTATGTCTGCTTAATATGTGCGTAGCAGTCTATCAAACAAGGCCCACAGCACTCATTAAGTCTACACAGTGTTAGTAAAAAAAAAAAGCAGAGAGAGGTCTGGGAGAAGCAGAGTGAATGAGATCGGTCGGCCTTGATCAAAGTCTGAATGCACTACACTACAGGGAGATTACCATTACTCAAGAAGGTGGGAGCGGTGGGAGGGTTTGAGAAAGAGAAAAGTCAAAGGGATGAACTGAATCAATGAGAGAGAGAGAGATGGAAGGAGAGGAACAGAGCAAAGAGCGACAGAGAGAACAGAGGAAGAGGAAAAGAAAGATAGAGGTAGTTAAGAGAAAGAGAAAGGGGCCGGCTTTTGATCATGTGTAACAATACCCGGCTGTGAGAGGTGCTATATCGTTGCATCAGTTTTGCTTCATAAAGGAGCGACTGAAAATATATGAGCTCCATACAAACTGCAAGTATTCCCCAGTCAGACACACACACACACACACACACATGCACATTTTCTGCAAGTCAAAACATATTCTCTGCTCAGCCTGGCTATGTAAATTCAATGAGCTTTGTGTGCTTGCATTGATTTATACCCGCTCACGGTGGAAACGTGGCAGGTGTGCTTTCATGTCGCTGCCGCAGTCGAGTAAGAAGCCCAGGTGCCGGAGAGCCGAGCGAGGCACCGATCAGCATGCGGCTCAGCCAGCTTTCTCTGCTGCTCGGAACCGAGGCAGCGACACATCGTCGACACATTGTTGTAAAAGCTGTTAAAAGCTACATTATGTAATAAATTCAACCTGAAAAATAACAGCTTTGAAATCATTTTGATGGCACTCTGATTTGGGAAAGGGATGCATGGTGTCTCAGTCACTTTGCACCCCGATTATCAGCTACGACACCAAGTAGCTGAGAAAAGCAGATATAGAGGTACTCTGTTGCACACACCAACAACTATCAGTCAAACTGGTGAAACTGGATCTTATTTTATGGAGAAAATGTTTTCTAGTTTCTTTCTCTGGTGGTCTCAGGCTGCTCTGCCTCTTTACTGCTGCTACTGGAGCTGCTAATTACCTCTGCTAGTGTTTTCTGTTCAACACGGCTGCTACAGGAGCTTTTGGACGCCATGAGGGGGGGTTTTTATGTCAAGGTCCGAGGGGAAACCAGTGCAGTGATATTGGGTAGTGGGGCTGAATGAGCAACAAAACTGGAGATGATGGACACAGTAATGGACGCAACATTAGCCGGCTCGCTAAGTTATGTGTCACATGTTGCTGCACTTGCTCGATGTTTGACTGTGTTAGCAAAGTTGTCGACTCGTTTGTTTTTGGACATAAACTGACTCAGCCCATTTCAACAAAGTTTTTTTCCTGCCAGTGACTGTTACAGGCAGCTGTTAGCAGCATATTGTCTCTGCTTGAGCTTACGTTGGCTTGGCGTGTTGCTGCTCCAAGTCGTGTGCAATGCATGCAAAAAAAAAAAAAAACTCTGCCTGCCACCACAGCACAAAAGTTTTCAGGACAAAACATTGTTATCAGGCTGCAGAGTTTTGTTTTATTTGGTAAGAACATTAAAACTGACACTTTGGTTACAGAAACCTGGGATTTATGTTCATGACAGAGCTAAATAAAACCAAATAATACCAGCGTAAATAATGGCAATAATATTATTATGTACAGTAGGTCAAACTGTTTACTTTTAAAAAGATTAGGAAGAAGAGAGTAGTGATGCAAGGCTGTCAGAAGAAGCCTAAATTACTCCAAGTACCCTAAATTAAGATTTATGAATCTGCAAATCACTGAGATTATTACAGAGTCATGGTACAGTCTGCTGCAAGATGGTTGGTCTGCAACCTTTTTATTTTTCTTCTGTTCCTCTGGTTTTAATGCTCGTATTAAATGTGTTTTATGTTTTGGTTTCCACTTGTTGTCAGGATTTTGTGCAGCCAAAATTCAGGGACCAGCAAAAAGTGAGCCTTATTGGAGCTGATAGAACTCCAAAATGCAAGATTTTGCTAAATAGAAAAAACAACGAAAACAAACAAAAAAAACAACAAATGCTACAAAGCAAGAAAACACATGGGCAACAGAAACAATGACTGAACCGGGGGATGATGAAAGCACAGGGAAGCAACAGATGATCTGACAAAGACTAAATACACACCAGGATAATGAGACACAGATGGGGAAATCAACACAGGTGAAACACATCAGGGCAGGTAAATACAAAAGGAGGGAAACTTGACAGGAAACGGGTAGATGAGACACAGAACAGGGTTTACCAAAATAAAACAGGAACACAATGAAATATGGATACAAATACAAAAACTAAGGAAACTTTACACTCAACTTAAGAACTAACTGAACTAAAACAACTCAAATGTCAGATGGTGACACTTTGAACAGCTGAACAACCTGAACTGTAACAGATTAATGCATGATGAGTCATTCCATTGTGAGAACAGACAAATGACTTCTTCAGATTTGCACAGCAGACACGCACTTATCTGAAACTGAGCATCAGCTGGAAACATTCCACACAATGTGGGTCTATCTTTAATCCAAAAAGCTTTTGGCTTCTTAAAATTCTTTAATTTTTCTTCAGCAGTTCAGCTCTCAGGTGAAACCGATTGTCCTCTGAAGTAGAAGATCCAGCTTCTAATAACTTGACAATGATCCACCTCGTCAAAAGGTCCATGATGTAAAAAATACAAACATTTCTTTGGGGATTAATACAGAGGGACATTTTTCTCTGCTCTGGGATGTTGATTTTATCCACTGGTGTGAAACAAAATGGCTGCAGAACTTCGGTCAGAGGGATGAAAAGGCCACATAGGTGCTTTAAGAGTCAAAAAAAAGAGAAAATAAAAAAAAAACTTTAGGTCATCTCACACTTTCAGTGTGTTTTTTCTCTGTCAGGCTGCTGTCAGCTCCTCATCTCCTCCTCCTCGATGCCCTCATTCCACCTCGTCTATCGCAAACAGACACACGAATATTACAGACACACATCCTACAAAACACCGCCGCCCGAACCCCAACACACACTCACACTCTCACAAATAGAGGATATTGCAATGATGGACACCAAAGCTAGAGGGTGAAAATTGAGGCCGGACGTCACGTCAAACCAAGGACTCATAACAGCTCAATACATCAGCCTGTATGAGCCTGTGTGTGTGTGTGTGTTTTTCTGTGTGTGTGTGTACATTTTTATACCATCCTCTCACACACACACACACACTGCCCCCACCTCCACCTCGACGGTCACCTGTGCACATGTGTGCACACACATACATACACACACACCAAACGATGAACACACAATCAAACACACACTCCATCACAGATTGCAACTGACAGATGAGACACTTCAGAGCCGCTGAAACATGGAGAGCCGGCGTGATTTTCACACTCGTTTACCGATGCCTCTCCATCCATCTCACGGCTCATGTGTCCGTCTTCAGAGGGACGAACACAGAGATGGAGGTGTGACCTCTTGCAGATTGCCTGACCCCCCCCATGCACTCCCTCCTCCAAACAACCACAATGTTTTTAACCATCTCCCTTCTCAATGCTCTCGCACTTATCTGTCCCTTTTCTTTAATCTCTTTGTCTCTTTTTTGCCCCTTATCTCTTTTCCTCTCCTTCAACAGGCTTTCTGTACTCGGCTGTGCAGGGAAATGCAGCCCTCCAAGAGCCCAAAGTGCCGTACACAATGCACAAGCTCCTGCATCACTTTTTGAGATAGTGAACAAATAACCCGGAGACACCCGTCACAGCTGGAGAGATCTTAAGCAGCGCAGTGTGATCTCATGGTAATTTCTAGAAATTTATACGAAAAAGCAGCTCAGACTGGTTTTGTTAGCACTGTATGAAAAATTGAAAAGGAGGGAGCGGCTGCAGAATCTCATCCGTCAGGTGCCTGTGAGGCTGGTTAGAAGGGTAAAAACCAATAAGTAAAAAACACTACAAAAGGTACAAAAATGTGCCCTTCTCATAAAATACCTGCTGAGGTTCCACAGTGATTTCCCACAAACACAGCCGGTGGCTCCAACAGCATCATCTGTAGTTAGTGTTTACTGTACAGAGTTTCAAAAGAGCTCCAGTAACTTGGATTTTATCCCATTTTGACAGGATTTCTTTGCAGGATAAAGACTGAGGTCATCATCATGCAGTCTCCATCACCTGTGTCTCTCTCTCTCCTTTTTCAGTCTCTTTTTCTCTCTCTTCTCCTCAACCCAAACAGCAGTCCTATAATTGAATAATTTATTAGTTGGCTGCTCCAGAATTTATTACTTGGGTGGACATTAAACGCCCTGAAACACACACACACACACACACACACACACATGCACACACACACACACACACACATCACTCTGCCCAGAGAAGAAGACGGAGAGAGTGAAACAATTAGAGCAGGGAGACACGTGTAAGTAAGATTTAAGGAAGAAGGGATTGAGGGAATGGGATGAATGCTGGAAGGATGGATTGATGAAAAGCTGCAGAAATGATGTGGAGAAGCAGGGAGGGAAGGATAGAGGAATGAAAAAGCAGTGAATTGTTGGCTTTTTTAAGAAAGAAGAGGAATAATCAGCAAAGATGTTTGAATAGTTTAAGTGCAAGAGAGTCACAATAACATCAGGCTGTTTATTTTTGCACAATTAGAAGAATTGCACAAGAGAAACAGCAGAGATATTATATATAGGGATGTACATGTATGTATATATCTTTCCCATTCTTTCCCTTCATCTATCTTTAGTCTTTCCTCTTTCTTTCTTTCCCTGTGTTTCCCTTCCTGCTTCCTGGCTCGCTCTCTCTTGCCTCTCAGCCTTCCCTCAGGCCTAGCTTGTAGTTTTCTGTCCATCAGCACTTTGGGGAAAACGAGAGAGAGAGGAAAAAAGATGAAAAGAAGCGAGAGAAGGGCCTTGAGGCCTGCCGGCAGAGCAGCAGAGAGGCGACAGCAGAGGAGAGAGTGAAGAATCTGAAGAGTGGAGAGCGAGGCCAGCGGACCTTACACTCCTCCATGTCCAGGCGTTGACAAATGGCTGTCTAATGACCTGAGATTAACTGGCTGGGAGGTCAAGATGAAATGGAGGATCCCTGAAGACAGAGGGGAGCAAAAGAGTGAAAAATATCATGGAGAGAGGAAGAGAGAGTGAATGAGAGTGAGATGAATAGACATCCCTCCCGAGCGAGTGTGAGGGGGGGAACAGATGAATTGCAGTGTTTGTCTTTCTTAAGCCTTCAACCAGCTCTGCAGTCAGAGGCTGCCGGCTGGACAAAGACAGAGACTGTACAGTGTGATGGAGCACGAATGACATTTAAATACAGATAAAATAAACTGAAACTGATGTTTCCTTTCTGAATGTGTAGGGGTTTACTGATCTGTTCTGCTCTAAATCGAAGAAAAACATAGAAAAGCGTGATGTAAATAAAACAAAAACAGTTTTAAAATGTTCTGTTTTTAATGTTTAATATCATTTTTTATCTGAAGTGACACATAAACATTTTAACCTTGTCTGCAATATTCACACATTAAAATTCTTTCTGTGTCTTCTTTTAATTATTCATTCTTTCTCTATTCTCTCCTTTCTTTGTACATTTCCTGTTGTTGTGTGTGTTTGTTTTCTGTGTGTGTGTGTTTGTGTGTCCGTGCATACATTTTTTTCCAGCTTCCTTCCAGCTAGAATAGAACAGAAACCAGTTTGCTGATAAATTATTCCACTCAATATCCGCCATCTGCACAGAGGAAGTCAGAGGACAGTGGTAGGTGAGGAAACTTGAGTGTTTAAGGTGTGCATCACACCTGGTGTGCACGGAGACCTTTAACCCATTCAGTGTGACAGGTGGAGGAGAGCTGATGGTGCACATGGACTAATATTTATAGGCTGCGAAGGACTCAAGTGTGTGTGTTTGTGAGCAGAATAAAACAAACCCTCCACTGGGAATTGAACAGGATGCAGAAAGGTAATGACTGTTTCTGTCAGACCACCAGTTTGTTTCCCCACAACCGTCACTGCCTCCACCAGCAGTCATGAACCCTGACAAACTGCAGGATTAATGACTGGAGAGCCTGGATTATTACAAATATTCTCAGCATTACACCTCGGGTCAAATGCACACACTTTGGATTCAAGAGTCCTCTCGTTGATGCATGGCTACTCTCTGTATAAACAGTATTAGAAGGTAATCCTTTTACATTAAGTTTCTCATTCCAGTGGCCGAGCCGACACTCAGCTCTGTCACCGAGTCTGTGCTTCAGTGGCAAACAGGGCCATTATTTCTGTGACAAAGGTTACTTGAGCCAGCGAGAAGCTGG
>JAPZDZ010000003.1:21065592-21076298 GCA_029783805.1 Acanthurus tennentii | reverse complement strand
AGTTTAAGCTCAGTATAATGCCACAGGGGCAGTTGGGAATGATTTTTTAACCTCCAGAAAAAAAAAAAAAGTCTGGCATTTGCAAAACATGGCTGAACTCTGGCGCAAACTGTGGATGCGAACACAACAAGCCATAAAAGGCGAAGTGCAGCGGTTTCTTGCATGTTATTAACACGTTAAAGTCAGCGGAGGGTGCAGCACAGCTCTGATAAGCCCTTCATGAGTGCAGAGCAGAGCAGGGAAATGTCGTAGAAACTCGTTAACTATCAGACTCATATATCTTTAAAAGTGACACTGATGGGTGTCTGGGGGGAGAGATAAGGAGCAGGAATTAGAGAGGAGAAGATTCCCTTTCCAGGGATTTACACAAACACACACACAGTGAGTTTTAATGCCCTCTAACAGTATTGATTACCCAGCAGTCTGACTGATTGAGAGCTAGATATAGAAAAGCACACATCAATAAAATGCTCAGGAAAGAAGAAAAAAACTGGGGAGACTTTTTAGAGACACTGCCCATCCTCACCCACTGACACAAACACAAACAGCCGCCATGTGATTTAATTATTTTCGGCGGTCCGCTGAGCTGCAGCGGTGACGGTTTGGGATGCCGGCAATAAGTCTGTCAATAAAACCTCCCAAAAAACCTTTTGAGTTTCTGAGCGACTCAAGGCTGTTTCTCTTTCAGCTGTTAGTAACTACATTTAAACATCAGGAGTTCGGAGCAAAACAGGCGAATAAAAGCTAAATTAAACCAAACAGACAAAAAAAAAAAAAATCACTGTGTCTTTTCTTCAGGACACAAAAATTCACGGATTATTCAAACCACCTGCCTGGTTTTCATTGGTCTGTTTACAGCTGAATTACAGATTTGGCTTGTTTTTTTTCCGTATAGATGCTTCCATCCACATCCCTCAGCTGACACTGTCTCATTATGACTCCGGAGGTTTGTTTTTGTGTTGTGTACCTGCAGAGTGTAATAAAAACTGACAGTGGGTTTGATTAATCCGCCCCGGAGACTCACGGTTACCTGTCGACCGCGTGGCCACTTAAAACTGACAAAATGTCTGAATCCAGACTGCAGACAGACTTTGCTGGTGGTGGTGATGATGATGATGATGATGATGGGTGGGATGAACTATCGGAAAAAAGGCAAGAAGCTGCACATCAGGCATCTTTAAAACATCAATCCCTTAATGGAACCTTCATGGATAAAACATCTGTCCTTTTGTGCTGCCGTCAGTTTTCCAGGATCATTCCAGGGTAACAAACTCACGTCACTACGTGCTGACTGTGACTTTGATGCTTTCACCCACTTCAGCTGATGTCTTTTGTGATATTTGCAGTGTAGTGGTTCGGGCTTACACCGCTCTTGCACTCAGCCTTTTTTTGCCATTCTGCATAAGAGCATCAGCTTAATGCCTAAAAACGAGTGTGAAGTGCGTTACATCAGACGTTTTGGAGACCGGAGTCTTTCGGCTTTAGATCATTTCTCAGCTGCATTGAAAATCCAAAGTGAGCTGGTCTTTTTTTTTTTTTTTGTTCTGTACGGCTCAGAAGTCTGTAAGTGAGCGATGAGGAGTCCATTGTTTGGACTGACACTTGCAAAATGGCATAATTGCAGTCTCATTTCATGAAATATCGAGCACTTTCGAAAACCCTCCCTCTCACAGAAGTAACACTGGAACACTGGCATTAAATTAAAATGTCCATCGAACGTCGCTGACATTTTTTGCCGTTTTGTGTTCTGGGCACTTTCAGAGGCTGGCTGATTTAAACGGCAGCTGAAATATCTGAACTTTGACACCTAACAATGTTAAAAATATCATGCCTGAAACTCAGGAACCAAAAAGAAGTGAAAGGTAAAACACCTGAAGATGTGAACAAAGTTTTCTGTGGAATAGTTAGCTGCTGTTTAAGGATACAGTTTGTACTTCTTCCTTTAACTTTGTCACATGAATAAATTCAACACCAGAGGTTCGTTTGGCAAATTGGACGGACATACAAAAGTCTTATTTCAGGGCGTGAAGCAGCTTTTCCGTGTCGCAGCCGGATTTTTGTGTCACAATGTGTCCTGGATGTTTTGCTTATAAAACAGCTCCGGAGTTGATGATGAAACCATCAGAGCTTCGGGAACATGAAGTGATGAAATCAGGTGACAATGTTTAATTTGACGGCTTAAGGGATATAAGACTGACATTCCTGTACAGTGGGGTGGGGGGTTTGCTCCCGGTGGCGCTCAAAGACTGTAAGATTGGAGTTATCCTCCAATATGAGATTACAGGCTTGGCTTGATCAACCAAGCGAAGCCACCTGTACTGGATTTCCACGAGAACTAGAAATCAGTCCTTTGTGACCCAAATGTGATGCTTTATTGTATTTTTTGACTCATTTTTTAGTTATTTATCTCGAAACAAATAGCTAGCTAAATGTTTAGATGGTTAGAAACAGATAGATTTTCTTTCCTCACAGATTTTTTTGAAGATTAGAGTTTTTTTTTCCCACTGCACTTTGGCCTTACATGGTTTTCATTCTGATTCCGCTCTGCTCTGCATTGGCCTTTCTGCGGAGTTGTGCTCTGAATTTGTATTCGTTGCTCTGTTTGGTCCCCGATAAGCTTCTTCTTTATGTTTTTCTCTTCTGCTTTACATCACTCCATTATGTTCTGTGTTTCCATCTGTACATTTCTGTCTTTTCCATAAGCAGGAATCAAATGTAAACATCCCATAAGCGTCATCACACAGCTTTGAGCCCTGCTGAGCAACAACAACAAAAAGAGAGAGAGAGATAGAAAGAGAGGGAGGAGGAAAGAAAGATAAAGAATGAGCAGATAAATGTGTTTGCAGTGAGATTACCATGCATCATAAACCCTGCAAGGAGGGATGGAGGGGTGGGAGAGACAAGGAGGAGAGAGAGGGAGAGATGGAGGATCAGGGACGGAGGGAATTCAACAAGAGAAGGACGTGGAGGAGGGGAGGAAGAGATGTGGATGATGGTTCACAACAGAAAAACACAAGAAAAAGAGAAGGAAAGGGAGGAAAGGTGAAGATCAGGAGGGAGGCAGAGATACTGAAATACATAGAGCTGGAGAGAGAGAGGCAAAAACAAATGTAAGCCCCTGAGGATTAACTCTCTCATTTCTCTATGGGGAAGAATGGAAAAAAAGAGGATTTCCACCTCCTATCCTCTCAGCCTCCCTTTGATATCTCTCTCTCTCTCTCTCTTTCTGTCTGGTACTCTAATATCTTCACTCTCTGTTCGTGGCGTTGGCTCAGACTCGCTCAGCTTGCATGAGAATGAACGCACACGGTTAGCTTAGCTGGACGCAAACTCTGCTCCCTTTCTTCCTCTCTTCACCCAACCGCTTGATTCATCCAACATAATCTATTATTTTCTTTTTTAATTTCACTCATTTCACTCATTCTCGCTCATTTTTTTTCTACCTGCTTCTTTCTTCTCCATCTGCGGCGGTTTTGGCAGCTGCGTTGACTGTTGCACGGGGCCAATAACACACGACGGCGCTCATCATTGTTGTGGTCAGTTTAACAAGCTTTGCTAATAAGATGAATGAGCTTCCTGCTGATCAGTTAATAGCACATTCACTGGTTCTCCGCAGCGTAGTAAATAACAGTTTTCACATGAAAAAACCCTGAACTGAAAGCTGATTTAATTACTGATGTGATGTGTTTTGAAGCGTCGGCCAGATTTGAGGTTTTACAAAGCAGAAAAACAGTCTGGCAAAGCAACGCCGCTGACGTTTTGCCATCAGAGCTCCCTCGTGCATACATCTGTTTCTGATTACTTTTAAAGGAATTTTAGATTTCCTGCACCCACGTTTTAACCTCTGACTGCTCCGAGGGCCGTCAGCTCAGAACAATTCAAAGATAACAATACAAGAACACACACCAGTTATTTATCCAGTTTCTTAGGCAAGTCTGTGAGGTAGTCCAGACATCTCTTTTCCCCACCGATGCTTTCCAGCTCCCCCTGGGGCATCCTGAGGCATTCCCAGGTCAGATAAGACATATAATCCCTCCAGCATGCTCGGGGTCTCCCTAAGGGTCTCCTACCAACTGGATGTGCCCAGAAAACTTAATATATGAAGAAGAGGATGCTCCAAGGAGGCATCCTGACCATCAGGAACTGGTCACAGCTACGACTAAACATCACCCCTTTCTTGTGTTATTACATCAAATGATGTCACTGGTTCTATTTAGTGTCATTTTTTATCATATATTATCTTGTTTTCTTTATTATTTTGTTTAAAAATGTGCTGTACATGAATTATTTTTGGAAGAATTGCAAGACTTTTGTTGGGGCTCGTCTCAGTCTGGAGGTTTTTGGGGCCGTCACACTTTTCGGAGGACTTTTTTGCCTTTGTGTCCTCAGGGTTTTAAAAACAGACTCATGTTTAAAATGATCATAACTCATCTTGTGCCTTTTGTGTGTGACAGTTTAAAATTGCATCCCCATGTCAGGAAACATTTCCTACATGTGTGGGAACTGCTTTCACATTGAGACAGAATATAAACTGTTTTACAGCTGCAGTGTGAAACAGGTTATAAAGTGAATCTCAAGCCTCTGCAGCAGCGTCTCAAGTTACCCTGCTTTCCTCCTGTTTCTTGCCCTCAATTCCTCCTTTTTTTCCTCATCTTTCCTGTGCAGGTTGCTGTTTACTCTCCTGTGCATTTTTTCATGCATGTTTTTTCAGTCTCCCCTTTGATTTTGTGGTTATTTTTTCTTAATTACTCATCTAAACCTGGATTACACTTGTGTATTGTGGTGTTGCTGCAGCTGCTCTGCAGGTAACTGTGACAAAATGACTTATGTACTGCAAAATCTCTGCATGTGGCTTCATTTAGTGATTGGCATTAATGCAAACTGGTGGAAAAGTTGATATTTTGGACAACATAATAGTTTTCATATATAAAGGAGTCTGGCTGTCCTTATAATCAGTGTTTGAATTTTATTTTCTCTGTCAATAACCTGACATAAAGGCACACAAATTGACCCAAAAAGAAAAGTTACTACTTAACTTTTTTTTGCATTTTTGAAGAGTTACACATGAGATCAACCCACAGTGCACTTTCGTCAACCTCACAAACTTAATTGCAGAATTTTAAATCCTTTTTTTTATGTTTTGCTTTATATCCCCCCTTTTTTTCTTTCCTTTTCTTTTTGGTTATGTGCTCTCTCTCTCTCTCTCTCTCTCTTTTACCTTTTCTTCTTCGTTTCTTTGTGGCCGTCTGTCCCCGCTCCCCGAGCCTTTAAGAATCTGAAGTATTTTATTTTTCCTTTTAGCCTCAAATCCATTCCAGACGCCACCGTTTCCTGCCCCCCCCACCACCACCAAACTTCTCTCTTTCTCTCCCTCCCTTAGGGGCTATAGACCAAAAAAAAAAAAAAAAACCACACACACACACAAACACACACACACAAAGAGAAATGGAGTGAGAAAGACAGGGTGAGCAGGAGGCAGACAGAGTCTCAGGTTCGGCTTGCTTTTCCATAGCATAAATACCTCCAAATTTCCACCCTCCCCCCTCCAGTTTCTATTCCAGGAACCGAGTGCGTCTGAGTCTTTCCTCATGATTAAGCGGCATCTTTTCGTGATGACTTTACCCGTCTCCTCTCCGTGTTTGTCTTGGCTGCGTCTTCTGTGGTACTCATCTGTCTTTTTATGTCTCTCCGTGAGATTAAACGGTGCAGCGACAGCGTCATGAATCTCCTGCGATGAAGAAGAAGAGTGTGTATGTGACTTTGACCTCTGAACTCCTTCAGATGTCCTCGATGAGTTGTTTTTTGTTTTTTTTTCCATGAGGTGATTCACCCATTAACCATGTGGGGATGTGAACACAGACGAAGAAGAAGAAAGGATGATTTACTCTGATCTTTTTTATTTTACAAAGTACTGCAAAAAAAAAAAATGTGCGTAGCTGCGTCTGAGGGTCATGAACCAATTTTTTTTTCAAAGAAAGAGATAAAAAGGTAAAATGTGGAAGACAAGAGTGGAGAAAAAAACTAAACCTGTGATGTTTTGCAATTATGTGATTCTCAATATTCATTTCTCCTTCCTAAGTGCATTCTAAAAGCCTCCCACAGTAATTACAGTGTTATCCTTACACTGTAATGCAAAGCTGTAATTGCAGGGAAGGATCCTACTGGACTGTGACAGGGAAAAAAAAAAGGGGGGGAAAGGAAAAGATGTATAAGGAGAAGGAAAACTGGCATGAAAGCAACAGAAAGAGAGAAACTGAAGGAGGAATCGAGGGAAAAATCAAGCACTGGTTAATTAAAGATTCCCTTCCAACACTCCACAACCTTCCCATTCAAGGTAATAAGAAGTCAATTCTAACAGAGTTATTACAAGGCCTTTACACAACATCGCCCCCATTTTTTTTCTAGACTTTTAATTCTAGTGTCGTCCGTGTCGGAGATTACTCGTCATAATTAACTGCGAGCGGTCCTAATGTTAAGTTCGTCTTTCCAATTGTCTGGAGTCAAAGGCCTAATAGGCGCGAAGTTAAGGCCATTGAAGAGGACATTCCCATGCAAGCCAATAGCCAATAAACAGCAGTCAGCAGGCTAATTGGAGCGATATTGTTTTGCCTGAAGCTTAACTGTATCTCATCAGCCCGCGCGTGTTGTTTTTACTGTCCGTTTTATTCGGACGCTCATTTGGAAGAACACAGGGAGCTGATTGGTTCGGTCATCAGCTTGTTTTCAGCCCGGGGGATTTCCGTTCGGATTGAAAGGCCAAATCGGGAACAGCGGAGTGACGGACCACCCCTCCCCCTCCATTATCAGCTGTGTTAATGTTTTCATTGTTTCACTGCATTGAAAACTCCAATTCATTGTCTGAGCTTTTTCATACACAAAAGACGTCAGCAAGAGTCTGTGAATGCAACAACAGAGCAGAAATGTACTTTCTGTTTCAATAAAACTTACCAACACCATTAATTACCTAAAAATAATATGAGGATCTGTGAGAAATGAGTTGAATAAACAGACCATAAGTTTTAAAATAGTTTAATCATGCAAAGACAAACCTCCTCCTGTGCAAAATGCTGGTTTTGTGTTGCAACCGCTTCTTTGATTAAATCCATGATATGAAATTATGAGGCAGCTGTCTTTAAAGAGGTGAACGACGGTCAAAGTCACATAAAACATTTTTTAAAAAATCCGGTCCTAAAATCTATTAAAAAAGGGCCAAACATGTTCGCCAAATGATTTTCAAAAGCCATCTCCGTCTCATTAGCAGAAGGAATTGTTGTGATTGCACATAATTTCCACAAATTGCATATTATTTCCATACAAATTAGTGTGATTCTCAGTAATTGAGGATTCTAATCAAAACGGGCAAAACAAAAAAATACACATGTAAACTGATTTTGTTTTTATACAATAAGTATTTTGTGCGAAATAATTAAGTGTGAAGCAGACTTCCCGAACACAATGGTGACAGAGTTAATTAGACGCCGGTTAGCTGAACGCAACAAATGGAAATGTGTGTGTGCTGTCGGCGCAGTGTTTGTCGTCGGTAACAGCTCTGTTTATTCAGCGTTCTTCGCATTAACACAACGTGACACAACTTTGTTTTTGTTGTGTCGATAACAATGTCGCAGGAGTTACTTCCTCCTAATTTTTTCTCAAAGTTGTGGCAGCTCCATTATCATTTCACTGAAAACAAGTGCTGGTGATACAATTTACTTATTTATTTGTAGAAAAATACACTTATAGATAGTTAAAACACAAACAAACAAACAAAAAATGTGTAAGTTATTTATAAAGGAGGCAGCGTAACACAAAGTTATATCGTATTGCATCTTTTCCTGAAATCATTGACCCATTTTCAAACTCTTTTTCAAAGCCCTTGTTATTTACAAATTGCTTCATTGCTTCCAAGCGAAGTGAGTCCACACACACACACACTCGCAGGGTTTCTGTCACTTCCACACAAGGGCTTTGGTTAATGCTTTTGTGTCTCCAAAGATAAAACAGAATCTGCTTTGCTGAGGAAACAGATCATCTTCAGACTGTTTTCTTATCCATCAAACACCATTAAACAAAGTGCATTAGAGAGATGGTTTCAGCTCTGACTGATGTTCGTCTCCGTCACGTCTGCTGTCTGGTGACTGACTGCAGTCACCACACTCCTCCATGATCTTATCACACCCATCACTGGTCACGTCCAGTGCAGCTTTACCATGTGACTCCGACAAACTGCTCAGTAATTATATTAAACGATAAGTCAACCTCACAAATACAGATTTTTATGTTTTTTAACGTTCTGGAATGAAAACCAGAAAAGGATTCAAGTTAAAAGAGAGAAATGATGCTGCAGCCGGTTTGATTAGTTATAATGGTACAAAAAAAAAGTGTGTGTGTGTGTGTGTGTGTAAACAGCAGACGTGGGGTCTTGTGGGTAGTAATTAGCACTTGAGTTTCACTAATGGCTTAACAGGAATCAGCAACCTCTACACACACACACACACACACACACTTACAACTTGGCAACATACAGCACAACAGACACAACCCTAAAGGAACACAAATACACACACGCATACACATGTACAGACACACACACACACACACACACACACACACACAAACTTCACAGACTAACTTTGCACTAACTGTGAGTGTGTGTGTGTCGTTGCTAGCCTCTCATTAATACCTATTTTCACGAATGCTGAGAAAGCTTTGCAGCTTTCTGGTTGTAATCGCTTCGCCACCCACCCACTCACACACACACGTACACACACACACACACACACACTCAGACCTATTAGTTCCTCTAATTGAAAGGCAATTAAGCCTCAGGTTTCGTGGTGTGAGCTAAACGTTGGGTGTCTGTTTTCAGCACCGCTCTGTTTTTAAGCTTTTAACAGACCACAAAGAGCCGGCCATCGAAATCAGATCCCCAAAGTGAACTTTGATACACCGACTGACTGACTGTCTGCCTGTCCGTCTGTCTGTCTATCTATCTGCCTGTCTGTTGGTTTTCTGTGTCCCTCTCTGTCCTCTCAGTCTCTCATTCTCTCTCTATAATACTCATTTTTCTTTAAAAAGATCAAGATATGATGTTAAGATCTATTTATCAGGAGAAAACACTCTGTTGTGTATCTTATGTCTAGTCATATTTCTTTATTGATGCATTCAGTCCAACGCAGGCGCAAACAATAATAATAATTTATTGTCTTTGTATTGTATCAAAAGTTTTTCAAAAAGTTCACTTGACAGTTGTTGGACAGACACACAAATACTTTTTTGAAATTCCTGTTGGTGATTTTCTCTCATTCTCACTTCTTCCTTTTGCTCTCTGGTGGGTTCGTTTCATCCGTCCTTCATCTTGTTCAGTTTCCTTTCCAGAAAATTTTACATGAAGGAAACAGTTATGAAAAGAGTCCAGTTCAGCGCAGTAGCTCTGGGATGTGATTTGCAGAGTAAAAGTGGATTTACACAGGAAGAAAATCACATTTTTTAAACCTCATATGACCCTTTTCTGCATCCCAACATGCACATGGAAAAATATCACATCTGTTTCAAATAGTGTGGAGAGTTTAAGAGGGGGTCCGGTGGCTGAAGGGGCTTTTCATGTGAGTGAATGGTTACAGGTTTGGTTCTGCCAAAAGTCAATCATGGTGTGGTTGTGGTGTCCTTGAACGCATCTCCTCAGGCAAGATCTTAAACCCATACTGGTCAATTTACTGTAAATAAATATTTCTGGCCAAGTTCACTTTTCGATCAGAGCACAAATTGTCCTCTCACATCTTGATGCGGTAAAAACAAAACAGCGGAACAGTTTAACCGCAGAGAAATGCAAATCCAATACCCATCAAAACTGAACTTAAGTGAGACAATTTGTTGCTTTTTCTTTTTGTTTCTGTCTCAGCTTTTAAATGTTCAAAGCAGCGGCCCAGAATTCTCTGCTGCACGGCCATCTTGGTCCATGTCAGAAGAGACTCGCCGGTGTGCCAAATGACACCGATGAGGCGGGAACAAGCGATGACACAGTGACTGTTAGAACACAGAGGGGAGAAATGTCGCCTTCAGGCTGCACTGAGGGAACAAACAACACATTTTTACACCCATTTCCTGTTCGTGTCGCCTGTTTAGCTGATTTCCAACGTAATCCTTCAGTGTCACGGCTCAGGAACAGTCGATGTTCACTGTGATCAACTCAGAACAGAAAGAGCAACTTTCCAAATGTTAGTCAGAGGTCGAGTTGTGAAATCATAACAGTCATAATGAGTCGAACTCTGATGATAATAAACATAAAAATCAGCTTTCTTAGTGTTTTTAGAATCAATTATATTAACACAGATAGTTGTAAAAAATCCACCTTTAAGACAAACACATTTTTAATTCAAACAGCATCTCAGAAAAACAGCAAAAAACAAAACAACGACAATCGATTTATCAATAAATGCTGGAGGTTTTGCTGCAGCGACGACTTTGAAACCATCTCTGATTTTCAAGAACAGAACAAGTCCTTGTATGAAGGACCTTGTGGGGTATGAAAAGGAAAGAGGCTGCACAGCATGAAAAATATTACAATGAATATACCTGAAGGTCTCCTCTTATTTCATCTAATTCTCATATGTATGTATGTTTTGTTCCTTTTGGACTAAATGTACAAACGAGAGACGGTGAAGCCTCAGTTAGCCTACACATCCCTGACTGTCACATAATGTGGAGCG
>JAPZDZ010000003.1:20692162-20704602 GCA_029783805.1 Acanthurus tennentii | reverse complement strand
TTCGCCTCCTCCAGTGAGTGAGCCGCTGAGAGTTGAGGCAGCTTTGCCTCCTCAAGTGAGGGAGCCGCTGCAACACTAAAAGGTAGCTTCACCTCCTTTAGTGAGAAAGCTGATGAGCAGATTTGAAAAAGGGGAAACCTCCTGCAGTGACAAGTGATGACTACAACAGGCTCAGAAGACGGATGAACAAGGATAAAGAGACAAAGCACAACGATGACCTGAGGTTTCATGATATGCAGGGGTATGAAGGGATTTTAAGGGGACTTTCTATGATGTTGGGTTTTCTCCAGGTGCTCTGGTTTCCCCCAACAACATAAATTTAACAATAAAAACAATAAATATAGATTTGAAAAAGGGGAAACCTCCTGCAGTGACCAGTGATGACTACAACAGGCTCAGAAGACGGATGAACAAGGATAAAGAGACAAAGCACAACGATGACCTGAGGTTTCATGATATGCAGGGGTATGAAGGGATTTTAAGGGGACTTTCTATGATGTTGGGTTTTCTCCAGGTGCTCTGGTTTCCCCCAACAACATAAATTTAACAATAAAAACAATAAATATAGATTTGAAAAAGGGGAAACCTCCTGCAGTGACCAGTGATGACTACAACAGGCTCAGAAGACGGATGAACAAGGATAACGAGACAAAGCACAACGATGACCTGAGGTTTCATGATATGCAGGGGTATGAAGGGATTTTAAGGGGACTTTCTCTGATGTTGGGTTTTCTCCAGGTGCTCTGGTTTCCCCCAACAACATAAATTTAACAATAAAAATAAGAATAAAAAAATAAAATAAAATTCATCAAATTGACTTTCTGTTTACATGGATTGTTTTTGATTTATGACTTCTTTTAAGATGTAAATATAAGGTAATTTAAAGACTGATATTTGGTCAAGAAAAATTCAAATAAATTGTACATGGTATAAATTAAAAACCCTTTGTATTATACTGCATAGAAAAATATATAAAAATAGGAATAATTTAAGGCAAAATATACAACAGATTTTTTCTTTCAGGGGCAAATAAAATGTTATTAATCTCCTGTGGGGAAATTTTGGTTCTTGTAGCAGCATAAGAATAAATACTTTTATACATAGAAAAGCTAAGAGTATAATACATACAACTAAGATAACAATGAAAAGTATTAACATAAAATGTCAATTAAAAGTTATCAATTAAAATCAAAATTACAAGAATACAATAGGGCCTTCGCATGCAGGTGCTCCGGCCCTAATAAAGTCACAAAGCTGTGATGTGTCTTCAATGGCAGCAAAGTCAGCAAGTCTTGAATATGTGAACAGAAGAATTAAATACAATCAAACCCATAAATACATTTAATGGCTTGAGCAGAAAAACACCAGTCATACATAGTGACAGAAATGGTTTAATATCTTGTGACTTTATCATTGTACATTATAAATGTTGGCATTTTTATTGCACAGTGTATATTTTTAATACATATAAGAGTTCATAAAAATGTGTTAATTTCAAATAAACCACAAAAAAACAGGACACAATGAAATTTAAGACAGTTTTGCCACCTTCAGTGAAGGAACTGATGAACGAGTATAACAAGGTGAAACCTCCGGTCCCCAACATCGTGATGACATGAGGTTGTATGATATGCAGGGGTATAATGGGATTTTATTCATGTTGGGTTTTTCTCCAGGTGCTCTGGTTTCTCCAGCCAACATAAATTAAACAATTAAATAAAAATAAAAAAAATAAAATAAAATAAAATTCATCAAATTGACTTTCTGTTTACACGGATTGTTTTTGATTTATGACATCTTTTAACATGTAAAAATTAGGTCAATTAAAGACTCATATTTGGTCAAGAAACATTCAAATAAATGGTACAGGGCATCAATTAAAACACTAAAACATTGTAAACCTAATCATAACCAGGTCAGAAGTTACATAATAAGGTGAAATGGAAAAGCTGAACAATATATATATTATATATAATTCTGTGCTATACTGTAAAGTAAAATATGTAAAAAATAGAAATAATAAAAAGCAAAATATACAACATAGTTTTGCTTTCAGGGGCCTCTGCAGATGGTAACAGACTTTTAATATGATCAATTAAAAGATTAAAAATATGAAAGCATATCTTCAAGTTTTTTTAAATACTGGCATGTTTCAATTCTTAAATTTTAAATTTATCCGATGGATGGCGTAAAGAGTCCTTTGAGCAGCCATATTTTATAGAAGAAGACACTCATGTCAACTTCAGGGAATGTGGTGATACTACAAACGACTGATTATTGTGCATTTATTTCATGCTAAGACTACTTGTAGCAATTTCATAATCAGACTCTGACAATGAGGGAGGAATGGAGCATCTTGTTCAGTATTATCACACTTAAATTTCTCAAAACATGGCACAAACATCAAAGGTAAGTTTGTAATGAAATCCCAAGATGGGAGGATGTATTCCGTCAAATTGCCTTGGTGTAGGACATGGGTTTTTTGATAGAGGTCAAGGCTTGCCTTACATGAGATCCTCAAGATGGTCCACCAGTCTAAAAGATATCAGCATTTGTGCGACAGACAATATCATCCATCGTCCCTGGGTGGGCTTGAACCACCAACCTCTCGGTTAACAGCCGAGCGCGCTGGCCGATTGCGCCACAGAGACCTGTATTTCCATGGTTTCTGATAAAATCTGATCAGCCCTCTTTCAACTGAGTTCTGTGTTGCATAAAAGCTGAGGTCTTTTTAAGTGCTTGCATCTACCATTTCAAGGGATTGATCCCTCAATCCTACCAGCACCTAAAAGGTCTCCTTTTGAAAAAGATCCATTTTCATTGGGCTGTAGAAGTGCTAACCAAGCCAAGGATACAGCAGTACTGTTTGTTTTTGTAGAAAACAGTGTTTCTTGTGGCTTTGTTGTGATCTGCTTGTGGATATTCATTCTGTAGAAGGGTAATCACAATGGATGAAGGTAGCTTGTGAAGATTATGACGATTGCCCTAAGTTTTACAGAATGTCCTTCTCCTATAGAAATTGTGCAAGGCTTTACAAAAATCAGAGAAGGCACTGCTGGGATTTGGACCCAGGATCTCCTGTTTACTAGACAGGCATTTTAACCAACTAAGCTACAGCGCCATAATATCTGGGCTTTCAAAGGGTTTTATACTCACATAAGGTCAGTGATGTTGTTCCTCATCTGTTTCATCAGAAAGAGAGAAAATGCCAGAAAAGTCTTGTCCTGCAAGTCTTTGGGAAAAACAAAAGTGCAAAAGTGTAGGACATGGGTTTAACTAGTTTTCATTTATGTTTCTTGTTTTTGTGAGTGACCGCATGTGGGTCGGATAGGAAGGGTTGGAGGTTGCCCACGGGCCGTAAAATGCCCAGGTTTGTGGTATCTAACTGAATGACACCTTGCTATCTTCAAAAAACTCAAAAAAACGTTGTAAAGTGTTTCATATTAAAGAAAAACTGGCAGAAAAAAGCAACAGAAGAACAGCATTTCAAACAAAATGTCACACTTATCCAGCCTTTTTAGCAGGGCAATCCATCTGTTTTCATGATATGGGAATAACTGAGTTCAGCATGCGTGCCGAGTTATGTACTGTGTGTCAAATGTTCAGTAATTTGAGTTCTGACAGCAGTTTTACCCTCCGACTCTCCCCTAGTTGTCTTACTGAAAGTCGTAGCCTAAAGCAACGTTTTCTTCCAGCCGAGCGGCTCCTGTCAGTCACTGCCGACAGGTCAGCAAAGCTTTGAGATCGTTATGGCTCTGAGGCGTCCCGGCATGAAGGCCTGCACCTAATATCACGCTTCACAACCCCGTCAATACCCCTGCAGCACCGCAAAAAAGCCCAGCTCAGCCTAAATGCTCCCAGAACACTAAAGGACACACATTTACTCCCCCCGCTGCTAACCGAGGTCAAAGCCACAGAGAAGGAGTCAGTTGTCATTTGTCTTGAGGGAAACGTAAGAACAGTCAGTGAGCGAGCAAGTGAGTCAGTCGATCAGCAAGACATTCAGTCAGACAGTCAGTCAGACAGTCAGTTAGACAGTAAGAGCTTGTAGGATCAAACCAAGAAGTTTTTTGTTTGAGCTGACGTCCTAAACTTTGATAATCCACTGTTGTTCAAGCTGTTATTCAACAGTGATGAGCTGGTTCTGCTTTAAGTTATGATGGTCATGTTAAATTATAACTAAATTTTGATTGGACACTGCAAAAATAACGCAACTATATTGTACTTACACTATTCTTTAAAATGCACTTGTATATTTACTGTCATTCTAGTTATTTTTGAGTATGTACCTTTCTGCATTTTCCTGCACCTGTTAAATCTTAAATATATCTTTATTTGTAGTTTTCTTTAAAAAATAAAAGAAAATATTTACATTCTAGGTAGAACATATGCAGGACAGACTCAACAGTAAATGTAAAATATTCACAGAATCCTTGTTAAAAATAAACATTTGAAGAGATTTAAAAGAAGTTAAACATGTTACATGTGTGATCTCAAAGGGCAGAGGGTTTCAATGATTTACCTGCAAAGGTTCAGTCACCTTTGGTGTTCAACAGAAACAGCAGCGCTCGGTGCAGTGATCCAAGGAGAAGCAGCAGAAGTCAATACATCCGTGATGTTTTTTGAGTAAGGCCATCAAAAGCATGAAAGCTGCACAGATACAGAGAGAAGCTTCTTCGCTTGTAGCAGCAGAAAAAGACCTGAGCGAAGTACAGCCACATCTTACATCCGTGGGGCAGTCGTGTTGGCATGATATCCATCCTCTGCTTCTACCACTTCTCTGAGTTTTGATCAACTTTGCTCAGCCCACAACACCACGGCAGTCTGTTCTTGTAACCTGAAACACTTACATGCCATCCCTCTCTCCTTTTATGACAGGTTGAAGGGAAACTACGATACTTCAACACATCAAAGAGAATTGATGAGTCTCTCAGTGAAGATGTACCGAGTTTCTAGGCATGGATTTTTTCAAAGATAGAGAGACCAAATCACTCCCTTCCATTGATGTTTCTTAACATTATTCATGAGGAGATATTATCCAAGGTAGCTGCTTGGAGGTCAGCTGTGGCACGAAGAAAACAAACATTTGGTGTGGTCAATAATGGAAAACAAACTGGAGTCGATAATGGAAACGAAGCCACTTTGGTTTTGGAGAGGGCTGTGCAATTAACTAAAAAGACAGTCTTGCTTCCAAATTGCAGTTTTCAAGGAGGAAAATGCTTCAGGCTGCCCAACAAACAAGGCAAGTCTGTGCTGTGCAGAGCTCGTAAAACAAAGTCCATCAACTTGTGTCAGGATAATTTTTTATTTATCCTCAAAATGACCAAAGGCTGATTATATATGTCTTATTATTTATAACAGGGTGACAAAGAAATGTTGACAAGTTTGAGTAGCACTATTCAAACAGCAGCAAGAGAAAAGAAAAAAAATAGGGCTAAAATTCACAGAGGGAGCAGGTCCTTTTCCACAAAGTTTGCCATGTTACCACGAATCTATAGCAACATGGGATAGACAAACAATATGCTGGCTCTTAAAAAGGTCATTTCATGTTCTTGGTGACCTTTTGGTGACCACCTTAGGCTCTCCTACACATTTGGAAGGGGTTGGTAAGTGAAAGGACTGTTAATGGGTTGCAATTTGCAACCTCACCACTAGATGTCAATAACAACTTTTAATAAAATTAATGAAAGTCACCCATAAAAACATTGAAATTCCTCAGATAATGTAACAGTATAAAGGAATAATCTTACTGTCAACACTTTTTTAATATTTAAATTGGTTTGATAGAAATACAGGCTGCACTACACTACCCATGAGCCTCAGCTGCAGTTGGTATGAAGAGGAGGAACATCAGACCTGTAGCAAATGCACAATGCTTATTTTTTGTATTTTTGTAAACAAAACACATAACATGGTTGTTGATTTACTCCAAAATTGAGTCAAAATCTTAAAATAAAAAGATCAAAACTGTTTGAAACTAAAATCTTTAGTTCAGCTTTGGAGGCACATGCACAACATGCAAGAGAGAAGAAAGATGCGTCTCTTGCATGAAAGTTAAGCTCTTGTTTTAAGCTCATTTACAGCCATCAGCTTAATCACTTTGTCCAACATTAAAAAACTGACAGAGGATTTATTTCAAGTCATCACCCACAAAATAATTAAACATTAATGAGGATAAAAAGCAAATCCTCTGTATTATTTCCCCCCTTTTAACAAGCTTAAAACTTGCCTGCTCACCTCATCAACAAATTCTGAGAGTCTTCTCTGTTTTGGCTGACCAGCTTGTTGGCCAAAGCCAAAATCTGTACCCAGCCTGCAGCAGGTGTTGTGAATATAAAGTAGAGTGTGAGTGCATCAGTCATTGGCTGGCTTCATTTGGTATGCAAAATAAAAATGAGTTATACAAAACGAGGCCTGGCAGCAGGCTGTGGAGCGGCTCGCATACAGCTGCACAGCAAAAAGACAAAGTCGAAGCAAGACAAGCAATTTGCCAAAAAATAACAAACCCCTAAAAAAACAAAAAAAACAATGTCAAAGCAAAGTCAGTTGTCAAGTGTAATAAGTTCATCAGCTGTTTCTGAGGTCCACGATTTAATTCAGTTTAAAAATAACGTAATAAAGCCAAAGCAAGATGTTTTATGTATAATGAAAGTTACATTAACAAGGACACATGCACTCCTGCACAGTTTTGACATGGATTTAAATTCATATCGCCCGAAGGCTAAAACTGAGACCTCAAAGAGTCTTTTATTTAAATCCTCCAGGGATAAAATTGTAATTAATATCCATAATTTTGATGTATTTTTAAAGAACTTTAGGCTAAAACTTATGCTTAATTGCATTAATCCATTATTCAAAATTCTAAGTCAGCTTTAAAAAAATACTTTCACTGTTTAAATAACCTAAAGTTAATTGTATTATGTATTATGTTCCACTAAGAGCATATTATTGGGACTAAAAATGACTGTAGGAGTTTTTCTGGGGAGATTTCTGTGACAAAAACATGTCAGTCTTTGCATTTAGTCAGCCGGGACATTGGATGTGCCTCTGTAAACATTCTTCCAATGACTGTTGGAAATCCAATTAGAGGTTTTTATTCTCTGTAATTTTACTGCATCTTATCTAATACATTAATTTAGAACCAAATTAATATGATATTGAGCGTGTATGAGGAAAACCTGCAGTGAAATTTCACAGCTGCACAAATACGTGACAAAAGTGAAAGTTACAGGGAGGGGGAGGGGCATTAAATATGCTGTAGGCTCAAACAGGCAGAACATCAGGAAAAACTCTCATCAAATGGTTTTTAAACAAGACAATGAGCTCCTGTTTGCAGCTCTGTGAAGCTGTTTTTTTAGGCACAGAGGTGCATTAAGCTAAATGCTAACTTTTACATGTTGGGATAAGTTGCATGGTTAAATCATATCATATCCCCATTCATGTTAGAGAAGAGGTTGAACCAGAGTTTTTCTCTGTTCCTCAAGCATGCGCACTTTGCATTCATCCAAGTGTAAGTATAGGAACTGTCTCTTTTGGCTTCATGCACCACTGAGCACATTTCACAGGAATGAATGGAGCTCTGCCTCCAACACTGTATCCAGCATCCATAAGCATAATGTTTACCATCTTAACCACTTTATTTAATGTGTTAGCATGCTGGCATCTGCAATTAAGCACTAAAGCCACAAAGTACAGCTGAGGCTGATGTGAATGTTAACAATTTGGAATATTTGCTCAAAAATCAAAGTCCTGGACCAACTGAAACCTTAAGTTTAAGCTTTGGTGACCTCAGGGATTAAACTTTCCTTTTTTAGAAAAAAACTGGTATCAAATTTCATAGTAATATATGTAAAGTTGTTGAGAAACTTCATTTTGGACCACAAATGCTGACATCTTCATAACTCTCACAATAGTAAGGCAAACAGCTGATATAATAAAGCTAATAAAGCTGTAAATGTTAACCCAAAATAAAATCATATTTTCCTCCAAGACAAAGACACAATCGTAGTCAAACTATAACATTAAATTAAGTGTGGATGATTTCAGTTTAAAATAAATATTTGGATAAAGCATCAGTTAAACACACAGAATCATCTGCAAATGCTGAGTAGGTGTTTTCAGTGCAAATATTCACTGTTTGCCTGCTTATTAATCTACAGTAGCACCGACAATCTTCTTATCAAAAAGTTTACTGGGTAGAAACATTTCTGAAATATTAACAATTGTAGAAAAAACTAAAATGTAGAAAAAAAGCAGAGATGAAAGACATGATTATCAAACTGCAGTCTGACTGTCACTTTTTCTGTTTTGTGTTCAACTTTCATACACACAGATGCAAAAAAAAACAACATGTTTCTCTTCATCTCTGATTCTCACATTCAGAAATGCTTAAAGCAAACATACTTTCATCATGATTCAGGCAGAATTAGTTGGTATCTCTGCTCTCTGCCTCATTCACATGCTGCCTGCCTCTCTGCTCCTCAAAAGCTCCTCTAACATCCCTGTGTGGCTTTGCGGTAAGTCATCATTTCAGATAAAACAAGCACCGTGGCGTGATCCAGGAACAGTAATATTAACTGCGATAATACTGATAAAGACTGCGGCGTAATCTCTCCCTCCGTTCTGCAGAACAGAATATTTGCACAGAACTGCGTGTGAAAACCCAATTTAGATGAGAAATTACATCTCTCACCTTCCCAGTGTGCGGTGGCTTTCAAATGACTGTGAGGTGATTGTGCGAGATGCAGAAAAAAGCGTCGTTCCTTTCAGGTGGATTCATGGCATCGACCCTCTTCTCCATGTTTTTGTGTTTAATCGAAAGGCTGAGAGTAGTAAAAAAAAAAGAAGTTTCTGAAAGTTTCGATCTCGGAAAATAAAGTCTGAGATATTTATCCATTTCTAAATGATTTTCATCCTCTAGGGTTTTAATTTGTGTTTTAAATATTTTACCATAATCGTTTACAGTATTAAACATTAATAACTTGTATCTGATTAAATCCTATTTGGGGTTTTGATGTATTATACACATGACGTACGACTGGGCCAAATAGCTAAGAAATGACTGAAACATTTGGACAAAAATACTCATAAATTTGTTGAATTAAATGGAATTCTGTAACTGACATTGCTGTTAATTTGTCATTGCTGTTGCTAACCTTAACTGCAGTTCTTTGATTTTATAAAAGCATTAGAATGACATGTAAAGAACAAATGTACAAACATAATAATTAAGGTTAATCGTTTACTTGTCATTTTGTAACACACGGTTGCACAGGGAAATGTACACTGTAGACTCTTTATGCTACAAACATAAAAAAGTCACAGGCCTCTTGCCCCGCCCACCCCCACCATGTTAGGTTGTCTGGTCGAAGAGCAGTGGGCATCATGATGGCTACTGTTAGCATTAGAGGAAACATGAAGAGGTGCAGCCAAACATGGTTGAGCTTCAGTGAGACTCAGATGAATAATCTCTTTGCACCAGAGGCTAGCAAACTCATCAGAATGATAAATATAGTTAGCATCTTTTCTTTATGTGGTTTGCTTGGTGGTGAAAACACTACCACATTTGTCCACAGGGGTCACCAGAGTCAGCACAAAATGAAAGTTCCTCCTTATGGTTAATGAACTTTCATTATGTGTTAGTCTGTTGATGTTTTATGTACTTTATTGTCACAATATTTCATGGTGCTGTTTGGTTGGTCTTGGAAAGTGGATTTTAATCCTAGCTTGTTGGTTAAATAAAATAAAATTTAGGAAGAAACAAAACAATTTAACTGAATGTGTTTTCCAGAAAGGGGTCAAAACCCCTGCTGACTTTGCTTTTTATCTGCACATTCATACATGAATTGAGATCCAGTTACAGTACAGAGAATTAAAATTGGGTGACTTAAAATTGATTAGTGATGACTCGCTGTGTCGGGGATCCCTTTCGTGACCACCGGACCTGAACTGCTGCATAACATGATGACAAACAGACTGAGAGCAGCAGCCTGAAGCCTGATGGGACCTGAGACGCCTCTTTCTTAAACACCGTCGGAGCAGAACGTGTAGCCTGCAGAGGCTTTTCTGCTGGAAGATTTTGGCAGCGCAGAGAGTCTTCAAGTCCTTTTAATAACTGAAGTACCTTTCACAGGAGGTGACAGTAGTGAAAGCTCTCTCTCTCTCTCTCTCTCTCTCTCTCCCTCTCTCTCCCTGTGTTTCCTCCCTCTCTCTCCTCCTTCCCCTCACTCTGCAGAGTGCAGCCGAACAGAAAGTAGCCTCTTGCCTCTGCTGTCATCACCGTGGAGCCTGGCGGATGTCGGAGAGCGCTGCAGAAGCAGAAGTGCTGAATTCATCAGAGGTCTGGGAAGTGTGAGAGATTGGAGGAGAAGGAGGAGGAGGAGTGGAGTGGAGTGGAGTAAAGAGGAGAGGGGAGGCAGACCATCTCCCTCCTTCACCTGGCGGGCTTTTCTGCAGCATCCTTCCACTTCATCATGGATCTCTGGAGTAAAAAAGTCCAGGGGATTATTACACAGGTCATCCTGATACTTTTCAGCTCCCACTGGGCAACAGGAGGAGGTGAGTTCACAAGATTTTTATCTATTTTAAGATAAGAAGTTTGATTTTTGATTTGAAATCTGATCACTTTACACCTCAAATGTCTGGAAAAGTGACTTATGTTGCAAGAAAGCAAGAGGGAGTATTTTCTGCTCTCTCTTCAGAAACATAATTTTCAATTGTGCATTTCTTTTTTACTTAACAATGCAAATGTTTTATAGAAATGTAGTGAACACATTAATATGTTTTTGCTGATTTCTTTTCATACGGTTTATGCACAGATATCCATGCTCTTGAATGGGTCAGTGAGAGTCAGTGTGGCAAACATGTGGGTGGGGGAGACTTTTATGACACTCAGCCTGATGGACATTTGCCTTTGAGCAAGGCACTTAAGCCTCAGCTGCTCCAGTGAAGCTGCACAGGATGTGGTGCTTTGAAATATGAAAGCATGAATGTGAAGTAGGACATATTTTTGATATTGAAGATTTATGGAAATTATTTGTATTTTTAGGAATTTTTGGGTCAGTTTTGTTCATAGAGAAGGTAAAATGAGCAGAGCGACTGATGTCCTTTATTGTGATCAAAAGCAAACTTGAGACTTAATCTGTGATATTTTTCACATTATTTTGATGATTTTTCCTACTGATTCTCTTTTGTGGTGGAATGTTTTAAAAGCTCTTGGAAGGTTTAAGGTATTTTTCATACCTCTCACAAGGGAATGTCAACAGAGGGATTATTCCACATAGAAACTGTTCACATGTGCCAGTGGCTGGTGTGCTGGTGACAAAACAGCTACCAGAGCCTAATAAAGAGGCCATCAGAGGGTGAATGCTTGTCTGTCAGGAGGCCTATGTTGTATTTAAATGTATGATTAGTAAACATGTCTGTGCAAATAAGATTTATGACACGTTTTAAGGGACTCAAACGCCACAGAGGGATTGAGTGTGGGCAGAGCGAGGACTGACAGATAAATGGTAGATACAACATTGTCAGGTTTATATTCCCCTTGACAGATGACAGCAGCCGGAGAGAGACGCACTGACATTATGGGCTTTGAGAGAGAAAAATGAGAGGGAAGAAAGAGATTACTTTGTGCTAAAGGAACTAGTTTAGATTCAGCAGAGTGCCAGTATGAAACCATGACCAAAAAAAAAAGAGGAAAATGCATCTGTCCCTCACATCAGTAAAGATGGCTTGAAAGCATTTTTTCTTTTTGTTCTCTTAGAAAGAAAAACATGCAGTACATCATCACTTAACAGTCTGGTACCCAGACCTCTCGCTTCAATTTATTTGACTTTGCGTTCATGCTGAGCGAGTGCCACAGGCAAGGTCTGACTCGAGCTGTTTGTCAGAGCGAACAAAAGAGGTAAAACTGACGTGAGAGGGCAGATGTTTCTGTTTCTGCAGCCGGTCATGGTGACCCTGCCCTGATTCAGTCATGAAAAGTTAGCCAATCATTGATGTGTTAAACTTGGATGTTTCATACCTCTGTCATATCAGTGTTTGAAAAACACATATCTTGAGCAGACCTTCCCATTTTGAGGAGGAGGAGGAAGACTAGGTGATGAGGTGGTAATGTGACCTCATTGAGACTTATGTTCTCTTCCTGTTTCAGTGGACAAAATCAGGTATTTTTAATGGGTATCAGGACATTTTCCAGCTGTTTGTGGTGATAAAACTGGGTTCTTTAAGCCAAATTTGTGTCTTTTCTTAAGTCTTACTACATGTTTTCGTGCTTCTACTTTACTAGATGTTAATCACAGCACAGTTACGACCAAAAACAGAGAGTTAAAATGTAAAGAAACATCCATTTTCATCATATTTACATTTGCAGAAATGTGTAAAGCCAACATCTTATTCTTGCTATGAGGCTGCTGCTCAGCACTGAGAGTCAGATTGTTTAT